>VMDO01009433.1:0-77441 GCA_007922755.1 Pedetes capensis | reverse complement strand
TCACCAGTGATTATCAGTATGTCTTGATTGCATGTTTGATCTATTTCAGATTGCAGAAGCTGATAGAAGTCTTCCCTTTCTTCATTTGTGGCCTTAGTGGTGGGTGCATAAATTTGAATAATAGTCATATTAACTGGCCTTCCTTGTAGGCGTATGGATATTATTCTATCACTGACAATATTGTATTTCATGACAGATCTTGAAATGTCTTTTTTGATGATGAATGCAACCCCATTTCTTTTTAGTTTATCATTCCCAGCATAGGTTAGACCATATTAGGTCATTTTCGTGTTTCTATACATTTTAGAACTAACATCAATTTTTACAAAAATGATTTCTTTAATTTTGTTCAAGATGGCATTGAATCAATAAGTTAATTTAAGAATTTTTATCTGAATATTAAGTCTTCCAATCCATGAACATGGCTTATCTCTCCATTTATTTGGTTTCTCTTTAATTTTTCTCATAAATGTTAGGTAGTTTTCAGGACAGACATCTTGCATATGTTTGTCAAATTTACCCCAAGCATGTTGTATTTTTATGATATTAGAAGTGGAAGTCCTTAATTTATAGTTATTTGTTACTGACTTACAGTAACAAGTTTTCTGTAGTAAATTTCTATCCTGATTTTTTTTATTGTTTCTTTGTGTTGAAACAGGACCTTTTGAGTGCTGGGATTATAGGCACATCCTATCACATGTGGCTGTCTCTTGCTGAACTAACTAGTTATAATGGTTCATTTTATTTTATATTTGTAGATACCATAGGATTTTCTAAATAGATGATCATGTGGTCTGCAAATAAATAATTTAGATTTTTTTTCCTTTCCAATACGCACACCTCATTTTTCTTTTGGACTGGCTAGGATCTACAGAACAATGTTTAAAAATATGGTAACAGAAGACATTTTTACTTTGTTATTGAATTTACAGAGGAAACCATTCACTATTTCATCACTAAATGAGATGCTAACTGAAGAGTTTTCCTTCAGGTTGAGGAAGTTTCCAGATATTTTACATTTTATGAATGGTTTTATTGTTGGAATTTGTCAAAAAATTCTGTACCCATCAGAAATTATTAGTTTGTTAATACCTCATTTTTTTGTTTTTTGATTTTTTGTTTTGTTTTGGTTGTTTGTTTTTGGTGTAGGATATCACTATGTAGTCCAGATTTGCCTGGAACTCCCTCTGTGGTTTAGGCTGTCCTCGAACTCACAATCCTCCTGCTTCCACCTCCAAAGTGTCAGAATTCCAGGAATGCACACTATGCCCAGCTTGATGTATTCTTTCATATTGATGAATCTTATTTGTGAAGTTAAGTAGCCCAGTATCAATGTTAATAAGGTAATTTATCTGTAGTTTTCTTTTCCTCTAATACCTTTGTCTGATTCTGATATCTGAGTAATTTTGGTCACATTCAATCAGTTGGAAAATTTTCTATCCTCTTCTATTTTTTTTTTTTTGAAAGGCCTCATGTCAAATTACTATTTCTTCCATTAATGTTTGAAAAAAATTCACAAAGGAAATAATCTAAGGCTGATATTTCCTTTGTAGAGACAGGGCTACTTAGGTTATATGTTTTATAGTTTGGTTCTTTCAAAGAATTTGTCTATTTTATCAAGTTAGTGGAATAAATTTCTTTAAAATATTTTCTTATTGTCTGTGAGATCTGCAGCAGTATCTCCTCTTTTATTTATTTTCTTATCAGTCTTGCTAGAATTTTACCAAATATTACTGATCTTTTCAAAGAATTAGGCTTGAGTTTTATTAATTTTCTCTACTGTCTATCCATTTTTATTTCATTGATTTATGCCTATGTTGATATTATTTTCTTCCTTCTGCTTATTTTATGTTCACCTTGCTCTTTCTTTCTGGTTATTTAAGATTTAAGCTTAGATCATTCACTTGAAGACTTTCTACCAAAGTAAGCTCTAGTATGATATATTTTCTTCTAAGCATTTTTTTAGCTACACCTTACAGATATTTACATAATGTGTTTTCATTTGCATTTAGCTCAAACTATTTCCTAACTCCTACTGTAATATCTTTTTTTAACAAAAATTATTAAGATTTTTAAAACTTAAATTTCCAAATATTTGGGTGAATTTCCATATATGCTTTTGTTATTGATTACTAGTTTGATTCTCTGGTCAACAGAACACATATGTCATATGATCTAAATTTATTTAAATATTTTGAGATGGTGTATAGCCTCGAGTATGGTTTTTCTTGGCAAATCTTTATGTATACTTGAAAATAACTTGTATTTTGCTACTTTTGAATTGTATATTCTATAAATATCAATTTGGCCAAGTTGATTTATAAGATAGATCAATTCTACTCTGTTCTTAGTGATTTTTCTACTTATTTTATCAATTACTGAGAGACAAGTGTTGAAACCTCCAAGTACAGTTATATATTTGCTTATTATAGTAGCTCTTTCACTTATAGCTTAATATTCTTTAAAGGTATGCTAATCGCTTATGCAAATTTAAAATTATTAGTTTCCTGATTAACTTACTTTAATATCTGTACTAAAGCTTTTTCTCTCTGTTAATATATTTTCTTCTAAAGTCTCTCTAACATCACTACAGATACTTTATCTTTCTATTAACATTTATTTAGTAGACATATTTTTGTTCTTCATATTTTGTGTGCCTTCATATTTATGTTTCATACTTACAGTGAGTTTCTTTTTGAAAAACACATGCTTGAGTCAGTAGGGTTTTCCATTTTTTAACCAGCCTAATAGTCTGCAATTTCATTGGAGTTTTAAATCATTTTTCTTTAAAGCAATTATCATCATGGTTAATTTTAAACATTTCTGCCAGTTTTCTACTTAGTTATCTATTCTTTGTCCTTGTTCCCTTTTTAACTACGTTTTGATGATTAATTTGGTATATTTTAGGATTATACTTTATCTTTCACTTTTTGTATTTTTAAATTACTTTCATTTTCCCTTCTACTCCTTTATGCTGTTATTACCATGCACTGAATGTTAAAAACACACATGTTGCTGTTATATTGACTTTAAATATCCCTATAACTTAAGAAAAAAAAAACATGAGAAAATGTATGTACTATTAACCTAAATATTTACCATTTCTGGTGCTCCTCATGCCTTTATAAAGATCTGTTTTCTTGTTTGCCCGACTTCTACAATAAGTCTTCTACAAATTTTTTGTTCTTCCATATGTCATGACGCGCGTGTGTATGTGTGTGTGTGTGTGTGTGTGTGTATGTGTGTTTCTTCAGCAGAGGTTCGTTGAGCTTTTTGGATCTATAGTTCTCAGTAAATTTAGGGGGAAAATGAGTCATTATGTCTTCAAACATTTTTTCCTTCCTATGTTACTCTCTTCTGAGTTCAGTTACATGTATGTTAGTTGCTTTGATGTTGTTCTCCAGGTCAATAATGATATGTATATTTATTTTCATTTGTTTTTTCTTGTGTTTTATTTTGAAGAGTTTGCATTCTTTGTGTTTATTAGTGGCTTCTTCTGCAAGTGTAATGTGCTGCTATCTTTTATCAGTGTATTTTTCTTGTTATATACTGTGTTTTTCATTTCCTAGAGTTTCACTTAAGTTTTTTTATATCTTCCATTTTATTATTATCATGTTCATGTTTCTTTTACATTCTTAAAGTTATTAGAATATAATTATAAAAGATGTTTTAGATTTAAATTAAATTTATTTTTACCTGGTTCATAAACACAAAAATTATGCATATTAATGGAGTAACCTGATGTTTTGATGCATGCATATATTGTGTAATATTTGAATCAGGTTAAACTTATCTATCTCCTCAAACATTTATCATTTCTTTATGGTAAAAATATTCAAAATCCTTTAATCTAGTTTTCTGAAATATATGTTGTTGTTAGGTGCCATTGAGTTGAGTCCAACTCATAGCAACCCTGTGTACAGCAGATCGAAACACTTCTCAATTCTGTGCCAGGCACATAATTTTATTTATGTTTAAGCCTATTGTTGCAGACACTGTGTCAATCCATCTGGTGGAGGGTTTTCCTTTTTTTGTTGACCTGCCACTCTCCCAAACATGATGTTTTTCTCCAGGGATTGGTCCCTCCTGACTACACGTCCAAAATATGTAACATGCAGTCTGGCCATTCTTGCTTCCAAGGAGCACTCTGGTTGCACTTCTTCTAGGACAGATCTGTTGGTTCTTTGGGCAGTCCATAGTATATTCAGTAGACGTCTCCAGCACCACAATTCAAAAGCATCAATTCTTTTCCTTTCTCACTTGTTCAACATCCAGCTTTCACAACCATATGATGCGACTGAAAATACCACGGCATGAGTCAGACACACCTTCGTCTTCAATGTGACATGTTTACTTTTCAATACTCTAAAGAGATCTTTTGCCACACTTTTTCCTATATAGTGCATTATTATTTCACCTTACTGGGCAATGGCACACCAAAATTCATTAATTCTGTCCAACTGTGTCTTAGTATCCATTGAACAACCTCTCCCCAACCCTCCCTCCCCTGTGTAATAGCTATTTTAATGTCCTGTTTGCTAATATGATTGAATCTGTCGTTTTCACGCCTGTTTCTATTAGCTGATTTTTCTTCTGGTCATGGGTCATATTTTTCTGCTTCTTTGCATACTCATTGAGCCTGCTAATTTACTTGCTGCTCACCATTGTGTATTTTGTACTGTTGAATTTTACACTTTGCAGCAATCATTTACTAAGCATGGACTTTTTTTTTTTTTTGGCATGAAATGAAGTTACTTAACATAATCTTGAATCTCTCTAAGATTTCTTTAAAACTTGGTTTGGAAGAACCTACAGCAATTTTTAGTCTAATTTAGCCTCAGTACTGAGTCAATGCCTTCTGGATGTCTATACCCACTATTAATAGTCCTTCATGAGCCCTGGGTTGTTCAGTCTGCTGCTTCCCGGGGTTCCTTTCCCTCCTCCTCTCCACTTCAAGAAGTTTTCCCTGTGCATGAAGAGATCAATAGTTGGCCAAAGATTTGAAGAGGCCCCCTCCATAGATCTCTAGAGCTATATCACTTCCTCCTCCTTAGTATTCTGCCCTGCAGATTCTAGTCTGGCAAATTGGCTTTCTGGAACTACCATCACTGTTTTCAACTCAGTGAGACTGCTGATCGTGTTTGGTTCTCCATTCTGCACAGTGTCCTGGAAACTGCCTCCAGGCAGCAAACTGGGCAGTGACAGGACTCACCTCATTTGTTTCTCTTCTCTCAGGAATAACAATTAGCTTTGCCTGTTGCCTAATACCTGAAAACAGTTATTTCATGTATTTTGCCTGGTTTTCTAGCTGTTTACAGTAGAAGGGCAATTTCCATAGCAGTTAATACTTAATGTTCAGAAGGAGATGTTGTCATCAATATTTCATAAACAGTTACTTCACTGTGTGACTAGGCTGAGACTCAGTGCTTTAAATACTTACCAATATCAGTTTTGTTTGTCTTTTAAATTGTTTGTTTGTCTCATCAATTGTTCAGATGGAAAATGATCCATCCATCTTTTGGTACTTCAATTATTTGTAAGGTTGAATGATGTTTCGTATTTACTGAGCGTTTGCATTTTACTTTATATTGTAGCCTATTTGTGATTTTTTTTACTCTTTTTTATTAAGAAATTCTCTTTTTCCTTATAGCTTGGCAAGAGCTTTTTACATGTTATTAATATTCTTTCTTTGCCATTTAGATTACACATTATCCCAGTTTCTTATGTGTATTTAAGCCTTTTTAATGATCATTCTATTATGGAGCATGGTGAAGGGAAGATCATAGTTTGTGCCATGAAGAAGCTGCTTCTGAATTTGTATGTGGTAAAATATACCAATTGTTTCTGTTATGGCTTCTGGCTTGCTTTTCATCTCATGAAAATGCTCTTCTGTGAGAGAATAGATGGATTTCTTTTATTTTTAAGAGCTTTATTTAAGGACACTCCTCCCAGGGCATGATCCAAAGACAGGGCTTCTTTTTAGTGCTGCTTTGCCTTCTTTGGTTAATGTACTCTTAGGATTTTGATAAAACATAATGGATTTACAACCTCAGAAAACTGTATACATGCACAAACACTCAAAGTTTGCCAATATTCTGGCTCTTAGATCCTTGGAGGTTGACCTCTACTAAGTTAGGCAGGTTTCCTAAAAGAAACAGAGCCAGTAGGAAGTAAATAGATAGGCAGGTAGATAGACAAATGGGTAGATAGACAGATAGATGGTGAAGATTTGGTTTATGTACTTATGTTGTTGTTGTTGTTGTTGTTAGGGGCCGTTGAGGCGCGTCCAACTCATAGTGACCCTTATAGGGTTTTCAATGGCTGATTGTTTCAGGATTGCCTCAGGAGTGGATTGCCACGTCCTTCTCCCCTTTTTGTGGTGCTGGGAATCGAATTCGGGACCACAGAGACTGCGGAGCGGCGCTCTACCAACTGAGCTAAATCCCAGCCCCATATGTACTTGTTGTTGTTGTTAGGTGCCGTCGAGTCGGTATCCAACTCATAGCGACCCTCATAGGGTTTTCAATGGCTGACTGTTTCGGGATTGCCTTGGGAGTGGATTGCCAGGTCCTTCTCCCATTTTTGCGGTACTGGGAATTGAACTCGGGACCTCAGAGACTGCAGCGCAGCGTCCTACCCACTGAGCTAAATCCCAGCCCCATATGTACTTAGAGAGGCTGAAAAATCCCACAATCTGCTGTCTGCCACTTGGAGACCCAGGAAACCTGATGGTGTAATTCCAGTCTAAGGGGAGGAAGGCGCCAATGTCCCTGTTTGAACAGGAAGGCAGGAAACAACACGGGGTGGGTTCCTCTTCCTCTGCCTTTTTGTTCTGTTTAGGCCTGTCTTGGTCTGCTGTAACCAAATAGCACAGACTGGGTAATTCATAATTAACAGAAATTCACTTGGCTCATAGCTCTGGAGGCTGGAAAGCCCAAGATCCAGGGGCTGCATCCAGTGAGGGCCTTCTTTCTGTGCCATTACGTGCCAGAAGGCATCCCAAGGTACGAGGGCTTGTGAGAGCCAAACTTGATTTTAAAACCAAAACATTCCTGTGAAAACTGGCCCACTCTCGAGATAACATCAGTAATCCATTCATGAGGGCAAAGCCCTTGGGTCCTCGTGATCTTTCCACAGGTCCCCCTTGAGGCTGTTGCATTGTGGATTAAGTTTCCAGCATGTGACCTTTGGGTACACACTTATGGCACAGCCTGGCCCTTAGTGGACTGGACATATCTACCCACATCTGGGAGGAGAATCCACTTTACTGAGTCAAAAGATTTGAGTGCAAATCTTACCCAGCAACACCCTTGTAGACACACTCTGAAATAATGTTAAACCTGGTACCCCCAGCATAGTCATAATGACAAGAGATTAACTGTTGCACCTGCTGTAGGGTCTCTATGAGAGAAGAGCCCAGCACCACCGTCTATGAGCAGTAGAGCCTGGAAGGCCTGTAGACTGCACTGTAGTTACCTGGACAAGGGTTTCCATGGCAGGCTTTCCCCGGGGCATTTCCCCTCATAGGACTCCCTCTGCCTCAAGACATTGCCAACTCACTCTTCAGGGAAGTGCACAGCAGGATGGAGAAAGGTCAGTTGAGATTGGATCCCATAGAGGAGCCCAGGTCCCCACGGGGCCCTGTCCTGAGTCCTTCAGGCCACCAGGCCCCTTGGAATCCTCAGGAGATTCCTGACTTGATTTTCCTAACCAATTTCTCCCCTTAGGTGACCCAGGAAACCAGAGGGGCTGCAATGGGAGAAATGCCATCAACCTACATGGAATTCAGCCCTGGTAAAATCACTTCTAGCCTCCTGCCATAGCCCTGTGGCATCCAATCCTGTCAGATCTCGGAAGCCAAGCAGAGTCCAGCTTGGTTAGTACTTGGATGGGAGACCGCCTGGGAACACCAGGTGCTGTAGGCTTCGGAGAAGGACCTGGCAACCTACTCCCCAAAATCAATCAACCGTTGAAAACCCTATGAAGCTGGGCGTGGTGGTGCACGCCTGTAATCCCAGCAGCTTGGGAGACAGAGGCAGGAGGATTGCAAGTTCGAAACCAGGGGCAGTCTGTGTAACTTAGTGAGACCCTGTCTCAAAAAGTTTAAAAAAAAATAAATGAGCTGGGGGTGCAGCTCAGTGGTCCAGCACTTGCAAACCATGCAGGCAGGAGGCCCTGGGTTCAACCCCTAGTACTGCCAAAAACAAACAAACAAACAAACAAAAACCCCTATGAACAGCAGAGAAGCACTGACAATAGTGTTTCACCTGTTGTATATAGGGTCACTATGAGTCAGACACTGACTCAAAGGCACCTAACAACAACAATAACAACAACAACAACAACAACAAAATCAGTTCTAAACAGAGCAGGACTTCATCATGGAAAATGCCCTGAGCCACTTCAGAACGGTCACTTTCTCCTCACTTTGCCACAGCCAGGTGGGATCTCTCTTGGCTCTTCACCTTGAGAGTTTGGTGGGGTTCCTGGAGTTAATCCTGCTGGTTTCCCACTGTGCAACACTTCCAGGGCTGCCAAAGAAAAGATCATTCTGCCTAAGATACGGAATTTGTGTCTTCTTGACTCCAACATGGGTTGATTTTCTCTTGGAATTTAAAGAGAAAGATGGCAAAGGAAGGATGAGATTTGCCAAGCAGGTGGGGCAGGCCATGAAAAGAAGTTGGGGCTTTTTAAAATGCCCATCAATGGACAGAGAGGAGCCACCTAAGAAAAGGCTTTAAGTGAAAACTTTAACTTTGGAGCTGGGCATGGTGGCACATGCCTATAATCCCAGTGGCTTGGGAGGCGGAGACAGGAGGATAGCAAGTTCTAGACCAGAGGCAGTCTGCAGAATTTGGTGAGGCCCTGGGCTGGGATTTAGCTCAGTTGGTAGAGTGCTGCACTGCAGTCTCTGAGGTCCCGAGTTCAATTCCCAGCACCACAAAAACGGGAGAAGGATGTGGCAACACACTCCCAAGGGAATCCCGAAACAATCAGCCATTAAAAACCCTGTAAGGGTCGTTATGAGTTGGATACCGACTCGACGGCACCTAACAACAACAACAACTATCTCAAAAAAGTAAAAGAAATGGACTGGAGGTGCAGCTCAGTGGTTCAGCACTTGGAGAGCATGCAAGCACGAGGCCCTGGGTTCAACCCCCAGTACTGTAAAAAACAAAACAAAACAAAAGAACTTCAACTACGTATTTTCAAAAGTCACCCAGGCCCTCTGAGGAAGACCATCTGAGGGGGAGAAGTTAGGAGTCTGTCCCCACTCTATAGACCAGGAACATGGAGTCAGTGGGCTGGAGACGTAGCCTTGGGGAGAGGAGGAGGGAAGCAGCCACTTGTCTGTGGCCTGGTGATGGGTGTAGCAGAAGGCGCAGCGTCCACACAGTCCCAGCCTATCACAGTCAGAGCCCAATCCTCTTCCCAAGAGTGCAGCCTGGAACCTCAGCCCCTGCACAGCTGGGACCCTCTTGCTCCAAGGGGGGGGTGAAGAAGGACACAGAGCTGCCTTCCAGACTCCCTTTCTCCATCATCAGGCACAAGAGTCAACGTGTTCGCAGGTAATTGCTGGGCAGTCTAGTCAGATCCTAATCACACCGCGAAACATCTGAAATTCTTAACATGGGAACGGTCCTGTTATGCTGCAAAAGATTGGCAAAATATAAAAAGAACCTCATTTACGTGACTAACCTAAATGTGCCAATTAAGCTAAATAGCGGCAGCTTATGCAATTGTTTTGCACTGGGGAAGGTTCCCCACAGAAGTGGACTCGGCCAAGTACAAAGGGTTCATCCATTGCGGGGTCAGATAATGGTAGGCCATCTGGGTTCACAAGTCAAATACTTTCCCATCACGGTCTTCTGAACACCAAGAACCCACGGACTACTGTCCAGGTCAGTTTCCTACTCTCAGGAAAGGGATTCTCCCATTTTGCTGAGGAGGTCATTGAATCACTGAGACATCAAACAAACCCAAGTCCTTAGATCCAAGCATATGTCAGTGATGGAGAGACCCCAGGAAATTCTCTCTTTATAGATAAAGGATAAAAATATCTCCCATAGTTTGGACCTTAAATGCCCCTGAATATCCCTGTGTTAAAGGCTTGTTTTCTGGGGTGATGGCATTGTGAGGGGGTGAAATCCTTAGGAGCTGTGGTCTAGTAGGAAGTCTGTTGGTCCATGGAGATGTGGCCTTGAAGAGCATAGTGGGACCCCAGTCCCTTCCTCTCACTTTTGCTCCCTGAGTCATGAAGAAGTGAGTAGTTTTGTCCTGGCTCCCACTCTCTCTCACCACAGAACCAAAAGCAAATGGGCCAACTGGTCATGGACCAAAACCTCAGAACTGTGATCCAACAACCTTTTCTCCTTAAGGTTATTTTCTCAGCTGTTTGTTAAAGGAACACAAAGATGATTAATACCGTATCAATGTCACTTTAAGATAAACCTTTGTTCTTTCCATTTGACCTCTCTTGAGGTGATATTAAAAGATGAGTGATAAAAACACCTATGGCAATTAGATGAAGATTCAGAAAACATGAAAATATATGCACATATCTATAGTCAGAGGAACATTTTTGTTTCTTCAGACACTGTCAACCCAAAGTTAACTCCACGTATTGTGCTTCTTGGTTCTGGGAGGCCCCAATTAAACACTATCCTTTCTTCACAGAGCAGAAGATGCGGGTCCTCCTGACTCCAGGAGGCATAGAGCATCCTCACGGTCCTTTCCCACCTCATTTGCAAATGTTCATGATGATCATGCTCGGACCTGCTTAAGAATTTGGAATCTCTGTGAGACACTCTTGATCAAAAATTTTTATTTATTGCTGGATGCTGTGGTGCACGCCTACCATCCAAGTGACTTGGGAGGCAGAGGCAGGAGGATTGCAGGTTTGAGGCCAGAGGCAACCTGTGTAACTTAGCAAAACCCTGTCTCAAGATAAAAAAATAAACAAGGGGCTGGGAATGTAGCTCAGTGGTAGAACATGTGCAAAGTATGCCTGAGGCTCTGGGTTCAACACCCAAGTACCCCCAACACAAGAAGATTTCTGTATTTATTTTGTTCATTTTGTTTTGTTTTTCTGAGATAGGGTCTTCCTGCATAGCTTAGCCTGGCCTCACACTTGCATCTCTTCTTCCTCAGCCTCCCCAGGGCTGGAGGTTATAGCTGCGCCACCACACCTGGCTGATCCAAATGTCTTGTCATGTTTTATGTGGACGCTCCCACCCCCTGGGCCTTTCCATTCTGCAAAGGGCTTTCCTCATCAGATATTCTTACCCCAGTGCCCTCTAACCCACAGCCACATGGGAAATCAGCTCAGACACTGAGTCACACAGACCTGGGTTTGAGTCCAAGCTCTACTCCCACCTGAATGTGGACATGTGGGTGAGTCACTTCGCCTTCCCGGGCTTCAATTTTCCTGTCTGTCAAGGGGAGGTGCCGGCAAAGGTCATTGTGAGAATCAAATGGAGTGTCAAAGAAGAAATGTAAAATTCTTTTATAAACCTTAAAATGTGTATAGATGTAAAATATTATTTTAATGTGATGAAGGAAATTTTATCTGATGTCAATATGTCCCCAGTTCTAGAAGAGTAAGGCCTAAGTTCAGTAGATGCGAGTCCTCCTGACTCCAGGAGGCATAGAGCATCCTCACGGTCCTTTACCACCTCATTTGCAAATGTTCATGATCATGCTCGGACCTGCTTAAGAATTTGCAATCTCTGTGAGACACTCTTGATCAAAAATTTTTATTTATTGCTGGATGCTGTGGATATGTCCCCAGTGAGGATGCCATAAGCAAAATGCATAGGCTATGGTATCCCATACAAATTTTCAAGGTCATCACATTGTCAATGCCTAATGAGAGACGGGACAGAATGCTACCTTGAATACTCATGGAGTGCCATAACCCATGCAATATGATGAGATATAATTGAGCCTAATTATATCGATGGTCACAAACCTATACTGACAGAGTTCTAATGTCACATGGTGAAGGAAAAGAAGCTAAAATGTAGGCCTTCTGGTTCAATCTAAGACTTTTTTAAACCTGTCTATATACCTAACAGAGCACTGCGCTGCAGTCTCTGAGGCCCCGAGTTCAATTCCCAGCACCACAAAAATAGGAGAAGGGCCTGGCAATCCACTCCCAAGCCAATCCCGAAGCACTCAGCCATTGAAAACCCTATGAGGGTCACTATGAGTCGGATACCGACTCGACGGCACCTAACAACAACAACAACAACACAGACCAAAGAAATACAACCTTTGAGATGTGTCAACATATACCTAACAATGCCTGCCACTGTGCCACTGTGGCATTTGATCTCATCAGATCTCAGAAGCTAAGCAGGGTTAGGCCTGGTTAGTCCTTGGATGGGAGACCACCTGGGAACACCAAGTGCTATAGGTTTGGGAGAAGGACCTGGCAACCCACTCCCAAAAAAACAATCTGCCATCGAAAGCCCTATGAGTAGCAGGGAAACAGTAACAATACTGTTTCGCCTGTTGTAGGTAGGGTCACTATGAGTCAGATACTGACGTGATGGCACCTAACAACAATAACCTACCTAACAACAACAACAACATGTCTGTCCTTTAGAATCTGTAACAGGAAAAGAAGGCACTACTTCTGAAGGTAATGAAATCCCGACCCTCAGAGGTTTTCAACAACCACCGATGAGAGATATAGTATAAATATGTCAGTTTTATATTTGGGAGTTGGTGGGGGATGGAATCAGTGCAATGATATTTCAGTATCTTCTGTAAGGAGCTCTGTGACCTTCTAGTTAATTCTGTGTCTACAGATCCTGTTCTCACCTCCTGAAGATAATAGCAAAAGACTGCTCAGCTCGGGGAGGGGCTGGTGAGTCAGGCAAGGATGAGGTTGTTACAAACAGTCCTTAAGGTGGTCTCAGGTTTACCTAGTCCCAGCTTCCAAGGCATGCGTTTTAGAGAACTCCTAAGCTTATGTACAACTTACACAGCTGTACATAGGCAATTCAAACAGACATGCAGGTAGCCAGCCGCTCTCATGAGCTGTCATAACAAATGCATGTTAAATTCTTTTGCAAGTGAACTTAAATCAAGAGACAGCCAAGCCAACATGGCAGCTTTTAGTTTCCTCCCTTCATGGTTAATTCTAACTCTAAAAATGCCAACTTAATTGTGCATCAGCATCTTCCAACTGGATGCTAAGAGGGATTTAGGTAGTGCCGTCTTTTTTTTTTTTTTTTTTTTTTTTTTATGGTACTGGGGGTTGAACCCAGGGCCTCGCACCTGCATTCTTTGCAAGTGCTGGACCACTGAGCTGTGCTGCCAGCCCTTTTTTTTTTTTTTTTTTTTTTTTTGAGACAGGGTCTCGCTAAGTTACGCAGACTGCCTCTAGTCTCAAACTTGTGATCCTCCTGCCTCCGCCTCCTGAGTCGCTGGGATTACAGGCATGCACCACCATGCCCAGCCCGGTAGTGCCATCTTAAGTACAATTTTAGTGGATAAAGGGAGTATACAGGAAGCCCAAGTCTGTCATGGGGATGCGTCAAGAGCTGTGCTCCCAGACGACTTCCACGACGCTGTATCTGGTCTGGTTTAGTCTTGGGGCTTTGTCCAGGTAGGAACGGCAACTGTTTGAGTTCCCTTCTTTGGCGAGTTCTCTTTCTACTCCATTCTTCCTCTGCTTACTGAAGACTTAACCGCATCCCAGGCACTGTGCTGTCTGTGGAAATGGATAATAAGCCTTGATGCCTGCCTGTATGAGTTTTCTTGGGCTGTCATGGACAAAATGTCTTGATCTGGGGCAGTTACACAACAGAAACCTAATTTCTCGCAGTTCTGGAGACTGGAAGATCTCAAAGATCAGGTGCCAGTTGGGGAGGTGTCTGGTAAGAACTCTCTTCTTGAATTTGCAGGTGGCTGCCTTCTCTCTGTGTCCTCAAAGGTCTTGTTTCAATGTAAGCTTGTGAGAGAGAGAGAAGGTGTGGGGTTGGAGGGTGGAGGAAAAGATATATGTATATATATATATTGTTGTTGTTAGGTGCCGTTGAGTCAGTATCCGACTCATAGCGACCCTCATAGGGTTTTCAATCGCTGACTGTTTCAGGATTGCCTTGGGAATGGATTGCCAAGCCCTTCTCCCATTTTTGCAGTGCTGGGAATTGAACTCAGGACCTCAGAGGCTGCAGTGTAGTGCTCTACCAACTGAGCTAAATCCCAACCCATATATATATATATATATATATATACTGTTGTTGTTGTTGTTGTTGTTAGGTGCCGTCGAGTCGGTATCCAACTCATAGCGACCCTCTGTACAACAGGGGAAACACTATTGTCAGTGCTTCTCTGCTGTTCATAGGGTTTTCAATGGCAGATTGATTTTTGGGAGGGGTTTGCCAGGTCCTTCTCCCAAGCCTACAGCTTCTGGTGTTCCCAGGCCGTCTCCCATCCAGGTACTAACCAGGCCGGACCCTGCTTAGCTTCCGAGATCTGACGGGATCGGATGCCACAGGGCTACAGCTGCAGGCATATATATATATATATATATATATATATATATATGTATGTATATATATGGGCTGGGTGGTAGAGTGCTACTCTGCAGTCTCTGAGGTCCTGAGTTTGATTCCCAGCACCACAAAATGGAAGAGAGGGAGAGAGACAGAGAGAGAGAGAGAGAGAGAGAGAGAGAAGGGGATTAAGAGAGGGCACTCTGGTGTTTCTTCTTATAAGGACAACAATTCTATTGGACAGGGGCCCCACCCTTACAATCTCACTTAACCTTAATTTTTTCCATAGTGGTACTATCTCCAAATACAGTCTAATAGGGGCATTAGTGCTTTGGCATATTAATCTGGGGGAACACAATTGAGTCTACAGCCTGCCTTTGAGAATTTCCTCCCGTAGTGTGGAAAGTAGATGTACAATAAAGTGTTGTGATCCCCTGTAATGGGTGCAATATCCTAAGTACACACTGGGTGCCTAATTGCTATAGGAGCTGAAGAAAGCTTCAGAGATAAAGGAGCATTTGGACTGGACTTTGGAAATAATTTGAGAGCCCAGGGGCTGATGAAAGGGACAGAAGGAGTTAGGTGTCTGGACTTTGTGGAGAGTGAGTTGGTCCCAGCCCTGGATCTGCCACCATATTGCAGTATGACCTTGGCTGAAGAATTTCTCCTCTCAGGACAGAACTTTCTCTATTCCTAAAAGGAAGTGAGCATATCTAAGTGATACCTAAAGATTCTGCCAGTGCTAATATTTTAGAATTTGATGATTATAGTCAAAAACAAAGAAAAAATATGGAAAGAATGCAAAAATAAAGTAGTCTGGGGCTCACTGATATTCAAAGCCTTGATGAGTCTAAGCAAAGGAAAAACAGAAAAAAGAAAAACTTTCAAAAAATGCAAAACATAGCACAGCTTGTTATTGTACAGGGTAAAGACTCCACATACCACCATAGCTTCTCTGTGTGGGGTCGGGGGTAGGTGTGTGGAAAGAAAGCTTTTAGGATCTCCTTTCCCTTGTCCTTTTAAGCCCCCATCCCTAAGGAGGAGACACTAACAGCTATTTAGGGCATCATCACATGATATTCCAATACTAGTGGATATTAAATGTGATGAGACCAAATAAAAAAGAAAATTATGCTCAGTATAGGAGGAAAGGAGGCATGAAATTAATTTCAGGAAATTTCTAGTCAAATTGGCTATTATTTAAAGTTACTGGTTTAATGGAATAGACGTCAGTTATCTGGAGACCTCTGCAAAGTAGAAACACTCATCTTCCTCATCCTGTTAGGTTAACTAAGCATCATGTTATTAGGGCAGAGTTCTAAGGACTACAGGGTCTTGTTTTGAGCCTAAAATCATGGCAGATGCTGTGTCCTTGATGTTCCAACCAGCACTTACAATGGCATCTGTGTAAAATGGGGTTCAGAGTCTTGGAAGGACATTGCATAGGACTGGAGACCAAAAGAGCTCCTTCCAGCCCACCCCACGTGCCATGCCTGGGATAGAGTGCTATCAGCTCAGGCAGGTTCACTTCAGGAACCAAAGCTCTGCCCAACTGACCACTGATTAACTCTCTAAGAGGCTCCTCCTGGACTTTGGGGCCTGCAGACCAAAGGAGTATAGGGCCCCTGGGCAGGTGTAGGCAATGGCCTCTTTCTTGTTTCATATCACAGCTCTTGTCTTTAGCCAATCCAGGTGGAATGCAGGATTTGGATAGTGTTCTTGAAATGCAATAGACACTCTAGGTGTGAAAGGCAGTGTGAGTAAAGACTCAGACACAGAGTGCATAGACAGGTCCATGGGGAAGGCTTGGGAGCAGAGTCTGTCTCAGGTGAGAATCTAGGCCTACTGGGGAGTCTGCATTTCTACCATCCAAATCTCTAGACAGGCTGGAGTTTGGGAAAACAACCCAATTCCCTTTGCCACTGTGGATACATTCTTCTGAGATAGCTTGTAAACAAAATTCAGAGTTGTGAGAATAATTAATATACTATAAATCATAGTATTTATCTAATAGGCTAACCGATAATTCCACATGACATGTGCTAAAACTTAGTTATTAGACAGTGATAAACAGCATGATTTGGTGACACGATTAGCAGTTAGTGCATAAAGAGACTTGCTCACTAAAAAGAACGTGAAGACGTGTGTGCACACACAGAGCTTGCCTAACGAAGTCAGTCTGTGCTCATGCGCTGGAGGCTATTGTGCAAACCTATCACCCCACTTATAATCCAGTTATGGGTGTGGGCCAGGCTCTTATGATACAAATTCTCAACTGAGAGGAATAGTGCCAAGAGGGACACTGTTGAATCCAAAGCACCCTATCCAGTTAGCTTAATGTAGACTCAGTTAAATGGAAGTCTGGTTCTACCAGTCACCGATGCAAACACATAGCTACTATAGTCTGCTCAAGTCACCATATTCTTCTTCAGAACATCAAAATGGGTACTATAGAGGGGACTCGTCTCACTATAGAGAAAGATACCATGAAAGCTGGAATGTGAACAAACCTTCATGGAAATGCAAGTCCATGACTACAAAGAGTCCCAATGGCCAGTTAAGTGAAAGGAGACAGAGGCAGAGACCATAGCTCAGACCACAAAAGACAGGGAAAGCCAGGCATGCAAGGAACAAATAAGGGACACTTGCTAGTGTCAAATGCCCTACAAGACTTGTGCTAAGTGTTCTTGTTGTTGTTAGGTTCCATCAAGTCAGTGTCTGACTCATAGTGACCCTATGTACAATAGGTGAAACACTATTGTCAGTGCTTCTCTGCTATTCATAGGGTTTTCAATGGCAGATTGATTTTTGGGAGGGGTTTGCCAGGTCCTTCTCCCAAGCCTACAGCTTCTGGTATTCCCAGGCGGTCTCCCATCCAGGCACTAACCAGGCCCGACCCTGCTTAGCTTCCGAGATCTGACAGGATCGGAAGCCACAGGGCTATGGCTGCAGGCTGTGCTAAGTAGTTGTCTCTAAATTGAGGGGAAAATTCAGAATGTATTAAGTAGGCAGAAGGTCTGTTGCTGAATATGTGTATCAGTTGTACATCCGCAAATTAAATGACCTTTTAAACATATTAAGAAATCATAATGAGAGTTTTACACTTTGTGGTACAAACACTTGTCAACGATGATGTGGTTTAGGCATATATATGTATATGGAATGCAAAATTTAGATAGTGCTTCTAAAATGCAGTCTGCATTCTGGGTGCAAAAGATTGTGAGCAGACATTTATCTAGAGCACATACTTCCTAGATATTTCCCCCCCATGATCTATATCACCCTTATTTGTGAACAAAATATTAAACCAGTCCTTTCCATCCATATTCTTCCCTAGAAAACCTTTTTTAGCACTCTTCACATCTGATCGTTAAAACCATTCTGGGGGACACGCTGGCCAAGAGCAAAGGCTCCACTGTCCAGGTGAGACTGGCCTCTGAAGGGCCAGCCTCTGGGGCAGTGTCCGAGGGGCAGTGTGCAGAGCTTTCCCTTTTTTCTAAGAGCCACATCATTCCTGAGCTGGAAGCACACTGGCCTGGCCAGCAGGAGGAGGGAATTATCCTGTCTGCTCTGTCAAAATCCCACAGTATCACCCAGAGCAGCCCTTTCTCACTCTGGGTCTCTGTAATCCCCTGGGGCTCATTGTCTCCTGGTGGGTTATGACACAGATTCCTCATCAATCTCTCCATTTCTAGGCCTCTATTCCACAGATTTCTGCACTGTATTTGCTCACCTAGAACACTATTGTGGCCTCCCACTGCCTAAAGGTCAAGGCTATGCTGTTTAACCTGGCTGAGCCGGCCTCTGTGAATTGCCCTTGCCTAGCTCTGCAGCCTTCCTCCTTGTCCTTGCTCCCTCCATTCGCTGTGCTACGGACCTATCTTCCGGGATCATGACCACATGTCTCTTCTCTGCCTCTCTCACTCTCCTTTTGCCCATCTAATTCCTACTCTTCCATCTCTTTCCCTAAGAAGCCATTTATGGCCCCTGTGTGCTCTGTCCTTTCCAAGCAGAACTTGCCTCAAGTGTGTTCCCTGTAGGTCCTGTAATCATTGCTGCACTTTGACTTAAAGAGAAGTAACATTTTTAATGGTTGATCCTCAATCAACTATAAGGTTTCATTTTTTAAAGATTAAGTCTACGGCATCTTTCAATCTCTAACATCTGTTATTATATCTAGCAAACAGCAGGCATTAAAGAAACATTTGTTGGATCCATGAATGAATGAATGAAAATGGATTACGGTATACTGTATGGATCACAACAAATTATGGATAACATTGTGATGAATGGGAATACCAGAGCACTTAATTGTACTCATGAGGAATCTATTCATGGACCAGGAGGAAGTCCTTCAAACAGAACAAGGAAATAATGCCTAGTTTAAAGTCAGAAAAGGTGTGTCAGGACTGTATCCTTTTACCAAACATCTTCAATCTCAATGTTGAGCAAATAATCTGAAAAGCTGGACTTTATGAAGAAGAGCATGGCATCGGGTTTGGAGGAAGACTCATTAACAACCTGTGTTATGCAGACGACACAACTTTGCTTGCTGAAAGTAAAGAGAATTTAAAACATTTACTGATATAGATAAAAAAAAACATAGCCTTCAGTATGGATTGCACCTCTACATCAATAAAAAAAAATCCTTACAATTGAATCAATAAGCACCTTCATGATAAGTGGAGAAAACATTGAGGTTGTCCAAGATTTTGCTTTACTTGGTTCTTCAATCAACAACCCTAGAAGCAGCAGTCAAGAAATCAAAAGATTGATTGCATCGAGAAAAGCTGTTGCAAAAAACCTCTTTAAAATGTTGAAAAGTAAAGATATCACATTGAAGACAAAGGTGCACCTGATTCATGTCACGGTATTTCCAGTTACATCATATGTTTATGAAAGGTGGACATTGAATAAGGGAGACAGAAGAAGAATTGATGCTTTTGAGTCATGGTGCTAGAGATGAATATTTAACACACCATGGACTGCCAAAAGAACCAACATATCTGTCCTAGAAGAAGTGCAACTAGAGTGCTCCTTAGAAGCAAGGATGGCTAGACTGTGTCTTACATATTGTGGACATGTTGTCAGGGGGGACCAATCTCTGGAGAAGGACATGATGTTTGGGAGAGTGGTAGGTCAATGAAAGCAAGGAAGACCCTCAACCAAATGGATTGACACAGTGACTGCAACAATGGCTTAGACATCAGAAAGATCGTGTGCCTGGCACAGTGTATGGGAGTGTCACTCTGTTGTACAGAGGGTTGCTATGAGTGGGATCTTACTAGATGGCACCTAACAACAACAGCAACTCAGTCTCTTACTTAAGATTTTCCCAAAGTCTGATCCAAGTGCATACCCAGGACATCTTCCCAGAGCAGATGATTTCCCTCCGTATGGAGGTTTTATTGCCTTTCATGGTGAGCTCCCTTCTAACCAGCAGCAGGAAGACTTGAGCAGAATGCCTTGCGCTAGAACCCACAGGAACAAGGAGCTGGGCCAGAGCCGCAGTGGCTGGTCCCGCTAACCCTGGTGGACAGCTCTGCCTACAGTGACAACGAGGCCACCCAGGCTGCTGATTGATGTGGCCAGAGCAGGCCTGAGCACGGGTGGTCAGACTCCCTGGCTGGCCGAGGTGTGGGTGTGCAAGAATCCGCTCCACGCCCACACAGCCCAGGATGCCACGTCTTGCTTGGGGCAGTCCGGGGAGAAGGCAAGCCCACTCCTCTGGAGACGGGGCAGTTTTGGCACTCCCCAGGCCTTCTGAGCAACCAGTGACACAGCCAGAAGTCGACTGGAAAACTGCACTGAAGCAGAAAAACCTGGGCTTAGAAGACAGATGGTAGTACAAAAGTGTCATGTCACTGGCCTCCATACCCACTGGTGAAGATGCTGATCTTAGAGACAAGGTGCTTTCCACTGCCACACAGCACTTGCACTTCAGAGTGACCACCTTTGCCCTACAAAGAGAAAGGATGAAAGGAACTTGCTCTTGCTTGTGTGCTTGGGACCAGCTTCCTCTACACCCTGATCTGGAGAAGTTCATGCTGCTGTGTGTTACCAGCCCTTCCCTTTCTCTTTCTCTTTCTGAATGCAGAAATACAGCAACACAGCCTGTTAGAGATGCACAGCAGATGCTGTCCTATGTCTTGTTGTTGTTGTTAGGTGCTGTCCAGTCAGGTCCCACTCCTAGCGACCCTATGTACAACAGAAAGAAACACTCTGATGCCACACCGTGCCAGGCACTGTGTCAGTGCTTCTCTCCTATTCATTGGGTTTTTGATGGCTGATTGTTTCTGGAGTGGGCTTTCAGGTCCTTCTCCCAAGCCTACAGCACCTGGTATTCCCAGGAGGTCTCGCATCCAATGACTACCCAGGCCCGACCCTGCTTGGCTTCCAAAATAAGATAGGACCAGACACCAGGATGCTATCGCTGGGCTGTAGATATCGTAAGTCTGGCTGTCCTCAAATCCAAAGCTCTTTGCCCGATACCTCGGATGATGTCATATTTCAGTTTACCTGGGAAGTTCTTATTAATGGTTGCTGTCTAGGAGTAATCATTGGTTGTTGTTGTTGTTGTTAGGTGCCATCGAGTCGATATCTGACTCATAGCGACCCTGCGTACAACAGGCAAAACACTATTATTAGTGCTTCTCTGCTGTTCATAGGGTTTTCATTGGCAGATTGATTTTTGGGAGTGGGTTGCCGGGTAGCTCCTCTTTTATGTTCCAAAGTGTCCTGGTTTGGGCATTCATTTCTATGTTGCCTTACTTGCCACCCACCTCCCCTCTGAGAAGGATAGGCTGTCTTTGTATAAAAGATATATTTACCTTGAAAACTCACACTGGGGAGCTGTAGGTGGCTGCCCAAACTCCCTTGATTTAGTAAATAGATTGGGCATCTTGACTTAGTGAGCAGAATTTGGGGGCAGCCACAAAGAAAACACAGGAAGGCTTGTTTTGGAAATTTTACCAAAATACATCTGTAATCACCTGATTTTTCATAGATTCATATGGACCTGAAAGGCATGATTGGTGGTAGTTTTCCAGTCATCCACTCTTAAATGTGGCTGTTTACTTTGCAATATTTCATAAGTCAGCATTTGTAAACATGGGACTTGGTAAGTTCAGAAAACTTTTTGACAGATCATTACTTACTTTTATTTCTAGGTTCAGAGTGCCCATTCTTTAAGGACATTTATTCTTTCTAGAAAATATTAATACTAAATAGAGAACCAAACAACAAGAACAAAATAGTCACAATGCAAATAAGCAGACAAAATCCACAAAACAATCACTGACAAGTGAGTACACAGCCTGGTGGATTTGAAATCGACAATGGGAAATCATTCTTGGAAGAGAAAGAGTGTCCATTCAGAAAATGCTCATGGGCAGAAAACTGAGATGAATGAATGGTGATGATGTTGATGTCCTAGATCTGCATTTGCTTAGAACCCAAATGAAGGCAGTCTTATCCTCAAGCCTTGCCTTTTTCCCAACACATATAGTTAGCAGATGCCCAGCAACCTCCAGCTTTGGATCTACAAGCCACAGGGCATTGCACAAAGCAGTCCCTGTCTTTCTACTTCATTGTTTCCAAGAGATGATTTCTAAGGGCTTTTCTTGTTTGAAATAATTCTAATCCATTTACCGCCTCCTGACATTTATTTGGCCAAATTTCTAGTTAATGCAATTGTGATGGGAAATCTGTCCACACAAACAGGAGACTGACTGGTACTCCAAACTTGGAGTCCTTGGTTCACATTTTCACACATCTTTCATTTTCATATAATTTGAGATCTTTGAGGAAATGTGTTACTTTCACCTTAGTATTTCCAGTGCTTGGCACAGGAACATGCTCAGTTATTCTTTATTGACCAAAAGAATGGATAGACACATTTTTAGCACCACATAGGAAAATGAAATCTTACTGTAAATTGTTACATCTCCTAATGATGCTTATGAAACCATAGCCATCATCTCCATTCCTTTTGGAGAATTGTTGTTGTTGTTAGGTGACAGGGGGTTGGTGTCCGACTCATACTGACCCTATGTATAACAGACAAAACACTATTGTCATGCTTTTCTGCTATTCATATGGTTTTCAACAGCTGATTGTTTCTTGGGAGTGGGCTGCCAGGTGCTTATTCCAAGCCTACAGCACCTAGTGTTCCCAGGTGGTCTCCAATTCAAGTACAAACCAGGCCCGACCCTGCTTAGCTTCTGAAATCTGATGGGATCTGATGCTGCAGTGGTACGGCTGCAGAATTAGGAAGGAAAAATGAGTGATAAAAATATTACCACATTGTTGTTGTTGTTTTTAGGTGCCATTGAGTCAGTATCTGACTCATAGTGACCCTACATACAATAGGCGAAACACTATTGTCAGTGTTTCTCTGCTGTTCATAGGGGGTTCAATTGTGGACTGGTTTTTGGGAGTGGGTTGCCGGGTCTGTCTCCCAAGCCTACAGCACCTGGTGTTCCCAGGAGGTCTCCCATCCAAGTATTAACCAGGCCTGACCCTGCTTAGCTTCTGAGATCTGATGGGATCTGATGCCATAGGGCTATGGCTGCAGGCTACCAGGTTGTACTAATCAATTGTTTGGGCTTTATTTTGCTAAGTGTTATCTTTAGGAAAAAAATTAGAATTGGTTATGTAATATATACTCTATGGCTTAAGAAGAAAACAAAACTAGTTGACTCCTCTACCCTAATCCAGGCTCAAACTGTGAGGTTTGGTGCTAAAAAGGAAATACATGCAATAATTCCTCACCCACTATTGGCATTTGTTGTCATGAAAAACACTGTGGCTGAAAAAATCTTAGTTGGCAAGAAGAATAAAAGGTCTTACTGAAAATCAGATATTAAGGAAAATAATTGAAATTACACTAAAGATAGACTTTAAACAAAGTAAATACAACTTCTAGGAAAAATTTCCACTGCCAAAACAAACTGGATTTGTTCAAGTTAAAAGTGGAATCTCAGAGGCAGGCTTCTTCTGCTTCTTAGTATGAAGTGCTGCAGCTTCATGATGTGCCACTCTGGATTTTCAGTTGTTTATGGTTTGGGTCTAAACTGTCCCCCAATGGCCCATATGTTGAAGGCTTGGTCCCCTGCCTGGGTGCTATTGGGAGGTGATGGAACATTTAAAAGGTGAGGCCTGGTGAGAGAAAGCTAGGTGATTAGAGGCATACTCTTGAAAGGGAAAGTGGGATCCTGGCCCATTCCTTTCTCTCTATTTCTTCCTGACTGCCCTGAGATAAATAGAGCCCCTCGGCCAGGGGCTTCCACCATGGTGCACACTGCCACCACAGGCCCAAAGCAATGGGGCCAACCAGCCATGGACTGGAACCTCTAAAACTGAGCCCAAATAAACCTTTCTTTCTTATAAGCTGATTTTCTCTGGCATTTTGTCACAGCTATGGAGAGCTGGCTGACATAAGTTGTGAATTTGAAAAGCCAATCTGAAAAGGCTACATGAGTAGGATTCCAGACTCTACATCATTTGACACTCTTTGAACCACATGACCATGTTGATTTGCACTTTCAGTCTCCCTATTTTATTTTTGCATTGTTTGGCAAAATGAATCTAGTCATATGGTCTTTTCAAAAGACCTTTCATAAGGAAGTCACAAACCTCTTCTGTGGTGTTATCAGACCATCTCCCTTAAACTGGGATCTTCTCTCTGCACTATGTTATAGATTATGCCACATAATGTAGGAAAAGAGAGAATGCTGGTAATTTCTATCTTTGTCTCTTACTTCAGAAGACAAAATAAAATCTCAAGGGTTTTTAGTTGTCAAATGCTAATGAGGATAGGGGAGAAGTGGAAAGTCATTTGTTGCTGGTTAGAATATACTTTGAAAGGCAGTTTGGCTTTTTCTTACTAAACTAATCATAATTTTACCATATGATCCACAACTACATGCCATGGTAATTACTCAGAGGAGTGGAAAACTTATGACTACATAAAAACCTGTACATGGCTGTTTAAAGAAGCTTTATTTATAATAACCAAAACTTGAAGGCCTGTAGCCATACCACTGTGGTATGGTATACCCCAATTCCATCAGATCTCGAAACCTAAGCAGGGTCGGGCCAGGTTAGTCTTGGATATGAAACTTCCTGGGAACACTAGGTGCTGTAGGCTTGGGAGAAGGACCTGGCAACCCACTCCCAAAAAACAATCCGCCATTGAAAACCCTATGAACAGCAGAGAAGCACTAACAATGGTGTTTTGCCTGTTGTATGTAGGGTCACTATGAGTCGGACACCTACTCGACGGCACCTAACAACACAACAACAAAACTTGAGAGCAACCAAGATGTCCTTCAGTAGGTAAATGGATAGATATACTGTGGTATGTTCAGACGATGAAATATTATTCATCCTTAAAAGGAAATGAGCTTTCAAACCATGAAAAGACATGGAATAAGTTTAAATGCATATTGCTCTGTGAGAGAAATTGATCTGAAAAGCCTATAATTACATTATTCCAACGATATGATGTTCCAGAAAACAGGAAACTATGGAGATGCTTTTAAAAATCAGCGTTGTCCAGGGATTGGGGTTGTGGATAGTAGGCATGAATAGACAAACATAGAGAATTTTTAGGACAGTAAAAATACTCTGTATGAGCCGGACACAGTGGCACATGCCTCTAATCCCAGTGATTCGAGATGCGAAGGCAGGAGGATCACAAGTTCAAGGTTACAGGTAGCCTGTGTAATTCAGCAAAACCCTGTCTCTCTCACACACACCACACACACACACACACACACACACACACACACACTGGGCTGGAGTTTAGCGCAGTTGGTAGAATATTGCTCCTCATTCTCTGAGGACCTGGGTTCAATTCCCAGCACTGCAAAAATGGGAGAAGGATGTGGCAATCCACTCCTAAAACGTTCCCCAAACAATCAGCCATTAAAAGCCCTATGAGGGTTGCTATGAGTCGGACATGGCTGGGCAGCACCTAACTACAACAAATATATACATATACATACATATATATGTAGGGCTGGGATCTAGCTCAGTTGGTAGAGCGCTGCGCTGCAGTCTCTGAGGTCCCAAGTTCAATTCCCAGCACCCCAAAAATGGGAGAAGGACCTGGCAATCCACGCCCAAGGCAATCCCGAAACAGCCATTGAAAACCCTATGAGGGTCGCTATGAGTCGGACTCGACTCGAAGGCACCTAACAACAACAACAACAACATATATATGTATGTATGTATAATGTACATACATATATATGTATACATATGTATACAGACAGACACACACACACACACACACACACACACACACACGTACTACAAGGATGGGTACATGTCATTTTACATTTGACCAAACCTATGGAATACATAAAACTAAGAGTAAGTAACAACCTAAACTGTGGACTTTTGGTCTCTAGGATGTGCCAATATAGGGTGAGTGACTGTAACAAATGAACCACTCTGGTGGAAGATGTTAATTAGCGATGCTATGCATGTGGGGGCGCTGAAAGTACCTGGGAACGCTGTACCCTCCCCTTAATTTTACTGTGAACCTAAAACTGCTCAATTAAAATATTAAGTCCTTAATAACAAAAGAGTCATGCATTTGAACACTTTAATATACAATTATAAATCAGTGTCGGCTCTAATCCATAAACTGGCAAGGGATTATTAGAGTTTCTGACTGCAGGTGCCACCTGAATTAAGTAGCCCTCACCCTCCTCCCATCTCTTTCTCTCCACCTCCCCTACTGATTCCCCAAAACGTCTGCGGGGCTGAGTTAACCCCACAGTCCTATGGGGTTGCGGCAGTAGTGAGAGCATCTCCCACCACAGTTTGAAGAACGGAGGTGTTCGGGGGGGCTGTGCAAGTTGAGATCCGTGGATAATTAAACTGGAGAAAAGGTCCAAATGGGTTGTCAAAACAAGGAGGGCCTGCGGCTAATGTAGGGAATCAGATAACAGCATCAGGTGTGGGAGAGGCAGTGGGACTGGGAAAAAGAAACAGCGGGAAGAAAGCTGTGTAGGAGGCTCTCTGGGTGAGTGTCAGAGGCAGGGTACGGTGGAGCATGGCTGGGCCTTTCCAAGTCCTGGGGTGGGTGTTTGATGACTTGGAGCCATTCCAAGCTTTTGGGAAGAAACAGGTCCCTATCTTCCTTTAGCTTCGCATGGCATTGATTCCTACTCCCTTATTCTTCCTGAACCTTCCCTTCTTGTACCATAGCCTCTTCCCACTAGGACTTTTGATCTAATTCCGGTGTTCTAGTATAAGATATCCAAAGATATCTTTGAGCAAGGTCTCAATGCATTGCACATCATATGGATGAGGGGTACAGGGTGGGTTGCAGGGGATCATCTGCAGCTATGACACAGTGTGATGCCGAAGAGCGAGCCCAGGACTCCAAGACCAGATCTTCCAGCTTCCAGAGCAAGCACTGTGCATACTACCCCTGAAGCTTTGTATTGACACGCTCCTAGACAATCCCGGAAAGCAGAGATGGAGAGTCCCTTTCTTAAAGCAAAATGTCATGTTGTGACAGAGATGGCACTAGTAGCTGGTGCATTGGGAAAACAATCCAAACAGGATGGAAAACTGGTGTAGTGACCTAAGAGGAGTTTTCCAGTAGGTGCGGGAGACGTCCAGAGAATCAGCAAGGAGGCAGTGGAGGAGCTTATGGGTGGAGCCAGACCCAACTCTGGGGGACATTCCACATGCAAATGATGATGACAGTGATAAAATAATAATTATTATGATCAAAACATCACTAACACTTTGAATGTCTACTGTATGCCAGTATATGCTCCTATGTGTCTTATTTTATTTTGCATTCTTCTTTATTTATACTCACAGAAATTCACAAGGTTGAAGATGTTAGGTAGATTTTATAGAAGAGGTCTTTGAAACTCAGATTAAGATTCTGACGAATATCACACTACTAGCAACAGAGAGCCTGCAGCTGTAGCCCTGTGGCATCTGATCCCATCAGATTTCGGAAGCTAAGCAGGGTCGGACCTGGTTAGTACTTGGATGGGAGACTGCCTGGGAACACCAGGTGCTGTAGGATTGGGAGAAGGACCCGGCAACCCACTCCCAAAAATCAATCCGCCATTGAAAACCCTATGAACAGTGGGGAAGCACTGACAATAATGTTTCGCCTGTTGTACTCAGGGTCGCTATGAGTCGGATACCAACTTGATGGCACCTAACAACAACAACAGTAATAGAGAAGAGGATATGTTCCAAATTGGCCTGTTACTCACATCCTATGACACTCTTTCCTTTGTGCTATCATGTCCCAAATCAGCAATGAAAGTTGTGATACTTAATTTTTGGTGTCAACTTAACTGGGTTAAGGGATACCTGGTAAAACATTGTTTCTGGGTGGGTACGTGAGAATATCTTTGGAAGAGATCAGCACTCAAATCAGCAGACTGAGGAAAGAAAATTACCCTTGCTGACATGGGTGGGCATCGTCCAATCCACTGAGGACCTGAATAGGACAAACGAAGTCTAGGGACAAACTCACTCTGATTCAACTGCCATCTCCACCTTGTCTTGGCCTCAGACATCAGTGCTCCTGGCTCTTGGGCCTCTGATGCAGACTGGGACTCCACCACCAGGCCCCTCTTTTCAGGCCTTCAGGCTCAGATTGAACAACACCAAGGGCTTTCCGGGTTCTTGAGGAGATTGTAGGACTTTCTCAGCCTCCATAATCACGTGATCCCATTTATGTAGTAAGCCTCCTCCTATATACTTTCACCTCCTATTGATTCTTTCTCTGGAGAGCCACAATACAGAACTTTGTCCAAATTCTTTCATTGACTAAAGGGAAAGCAAGTCAGTCCTCCAGTGGGGCCAGTATTATGGCTTTCAAGTTATTCAACCATTGTTTCCTCAGTTCATTTGTTAAAAAGAAAGAAAGAATGAAAGAAAGAAAGAGAAAGAAAAAAAGAAAGATGAAGCCACAAAGCATCCCATGGTTTTTAGCCAGAAAATAAACTGGAGACAGAAGACTCTGAAATTCCTTTGGGTGTCTTATTTCCAATTCCTTTACTGAGCTCAAAATAAACTCTTTAACCATGTGGTCAAAATAAGCAGACAGAAATTGTTATTATTTCAGTTTCCCTTCAAATTCTTTTATCATTCATATTGATTTGTTTATTTAAGAATCTCAGTTTAGAGCCGGGCATGGTGGCACACGCCTGTAATCCCAGCGGCTCAGGAGGCGGAGGGAGGAGGATTGCAAATTCGAGACCAGAGGCAGTCTGCGTAATTTAGCAAGACTCTGTCTAAAAAAAATGAAAAAAAAAAAAAAAAAAAGGCGCTGGGGGCACAGCTCAGTGGTCCAGCACTTGCAAAGCATGCAAGCACAAGGCCCTGGGTTCAACCCCCAGTGCCACAAAAAAAAAAAAAAAAAAGAATCTCAGTTTAATCACTAAGTGATATGGTCATTAATTCCATTGTTTTTGTAATAGAAAGCACTTCTTCAATGGGAATGTAAGCTGCATACGCTCAGTGGTTGGCTGCCCTCGTTTCTGCCCTGTAAATTGGTCTGGTCCACAGAGAGTGCCTTCGTCTGACAGTAGGGCCACCTCTGTCCAGGATCAGCCTTGGTGGCCTGCCACCTCTGACCTCTTTCAGTTTGCTATGACAAAGGAGAACTTAGTGTTGTGATACTGCATTTGAGGACACCATCATCAAAGCATGGCTTTTGTGATACCGTGTTTAAAGACAACATCATCAAAGGACGAAAAACATGAGAATATTCTGTGCATCCGAAAGGAATGTGAGGATGGCATACAATAGGTAAGAAGGAGGTGAGATAAGACAGAGAGACAGAGAAGTTGAGAATGAAAACCACCACCAAGTCTCTGCTAGACACTGAGCTAGGTACTGAGCTAGGAAAATAAATATATTTTCATAGATAGTTATAGATGCAAATATAACATACTTGAAATTCTAAGTTTCAGATGAAAGGCACTAGATTGTACAGAGAAAAGCCATGTCCTTGAATTCAAAATAAATGATGGGCAATCAGGCTTCTCATCTTTTTGGCTATAAATTCCTGGGCTCTATTTAGATGCATCAGCCGTAGCCCTGTGGCATCCAATCCCGTCAGATCTCGGAAGCTAAGCAGGGTTGGGCCTGGTTAGAACCTGGATGGGAGACCTCCTGGGAACACCAGAAGCTGTAGGCTTGGGAGAAGGACCTGGCAAACCCCTCCCAAAAATCAATCTGCCATTGAAAACCCTATGAACAGCAGAGAAGCACTGACAATAGTGTTTCCCCTGTTGTATAGAGGGTCATTCTGAGTTGGATACCGACTCGACGGCACCTAACAACAACAACAACAACTTAGATGCGTGGTGACTTCTCCACTTGCATATCTTTAATGCATATAAAATTCCAAGTCATCCTCACAATATAGAAGTTATGTAATGGTATCACCATAGGCTGGAGGAGAAAACCAAAGCTAAAATCAAAGTTAACAGACTATGTAAGGCCATAGAGAAATCCAGCTGACTCCCAAGGTTGCCCTCATTCCTCTACAGCCTGCCCAGAGGTTTCATGGAGCCTAGCCCTGTAGAGTGGTCATAAGGGCAGTAGGTGTGGGAGGTAGAGAGATGAAAGAGTACGAACTTATTTATATCATGAAACACGTGGACCAAGAAAATGGGTCCAAATCTCTCCTTCACCTGTTAAGAGTTGAAGATAAAGCTCAGCTGAAATAGCTTCTACTATAAGAACATGTCTTTTATATTCCAAAGAGTCAAACCACGAGCATACAAAATGTGAAGTGATGACTTTAATCATTTTTATTCAGCATGTAATTCTAAGAAATTCAACCATTCAGAAATCCAAATAGCAACCATATAGAATAAGGCAAGAGAGAGACAACACCATTCCTACTGGAAAATAGAGGGTCTGACTTTGATGACAAAAACAAAAGAAAGTCCAAAGTAAGTGTAGACTTAAGCATGATCATGTCTGTTTGTATGGTTAGCCAAAGGCATCAAGAAAAGGTTAGTTTATGTTAGTAACATCTCTTTAAGAAGATAAGAAATTATTATATGATAAAATCATTCCATCCAAAATATAAATGTATTTTTATAGATATAGACATGAATATAACATAATTGAGATTCTAAGTTTCAGGTGAAAGGTAGCAGGTTGTATGGAGAAAAGCCATATCCTTGAATTCAAAATAAATGATTGGCAACCAGGCTTCCCCTCTTGTTGGCTACAAATTCCTGGGCTCTACTTAGATGTGTGATTTCTCCACTTGCATCTCTTTAATGCATATAAAAGTGGTTAAATTGCTGATGGATTTATATATTTTTAGACCTAATAAGGGCTGGGATTTAGCTCAGTTGGTAGAGGGCTGCACTGCAGTCTCTGAGGTCTCGAATTCAATTCTTACCCATCCACAAAAATGGGAGAAGGACCTGGCAGTCCACTCCCAAGGCAATCCTGAAACAGCCACTGAAAACCCTATGAGGGTTGCTACGAGTTGGATACCAACTTGACGGCACCTAACAACAACAACAACAAGAGCTAATAAAGTAAAATAGATGTTCTACCAGAGATGTGGATTCTTTCAGATAACTAGTGGGGCAATGACCATAACCTAATAAGGTTGTCTGTTGTGGTCACATGTTAATCCACTTCCCTGTAAGTATTCTGAGAAGACTTAAACATTCCTAGAAATGAGAGGTTTACAGCCCTACCACACGGTGTCTGATCCCTTCAGATCTCAGAAACTAAGCAGGGTCAGGCCTGGTTAGTCCTTGGATTGGAGACTGCCTGGGAATCCCAGGTGCTGTATGCTTGGGACAAGGACCTGGCATCCCACTCCTGAAATAATCAGCCATCGAAAAACCTATGAATAATGGAGAAGCACTGACAATAGTGCCAAGCATGGCACAGGGTTGAGTACTGTTTTGTTCTGTTGTACATGGAGTTGGCATGAGTTAGACAAGAAGAAATGAGAGCTCTTAAGATAGGAAATTGGACCTTAGGAGAACAACACTTGCCTCTTTCCAGTCCTCCTCTTAGATCTGGACTCCTCAAGGTACACATGAAGGGACAATTTGAAACAATAGCTTCAAATCAGAGGAGGGTAGGCTGTGACACAGGCTCATTGTTCCTAGCTTGCACACAGTGCCTCCTCACCAGAAGCATGGCTGTCTCTGCTGTTGGAGTGAGAGGGTCCACAGGGGAAGTGCAAGGGAGGTTTTAAAGATCATATTTGTCTTGGATGCAAATTTTATCTCCGGCTAAGACACTTATTCATGTGCTTTTCCCCTACATATTTTATCTCAGGATAATGTTTGGTTCTTCCAACTCTGCTAATTCCATCTTTCCAGACTTACAATGCACAGCACAAGGCCTACCTTGGGGAAGTTTGATTTCCTCCCTGCTCTGCCTGCAGACCAGTCAGTTGAAGACTTTTATCTTTCCTGTAAGAACTAAGAGAAGGCTGCAAGACAAACCCAATATATCTCTGAGTTTTTAAACTACCTCCTATTAAGCTACAGCTTTGAGAGTACACGATAGTCTTTCCAAAGTAAGTATGAGGTTAATTTCACTAAAGGTCTTCAAATGCAAATCCAGGAATCTATAACTTTCCAGCCTGATTTCAAGGAATCTCACTGTTAATTTTTACTCACACTAAAAATTTATTCAACCTCCTATTTTAGGACATATATATATATTTAAATTATCACTTCTTGATGCTGAATTCTATATCAGAATGATATAGAATCCTTTTCTCCCCTCAGCAAACACAACACCTCCTTTTCATATTAAATAGTTTGCAATATCCCTTTACTATTCTGTGATTGAATTCATAGATAGTTTAATCCATACCTTCTATAATTAAGAAAATATATCATGCCCTAACAGTAGTACAGTGGAAAAATGAAAGTAAACTAATTTATAATAGAAAGATATGTACATATTAATATGTAAAATGTAGTCTCACAATTGCACTAGAACATATGATAAAGCCATCAAAGTTTGGGCTTGAGATAGAATCACCATGTGATAGGTATAAATACAAACTAAGAAAACTGTATTTTGTTGGCAACGCAAGCCCCATAAGTGGTATTACCACTGGTGACATGATTATCTGAAAAGGTGAGCAAATCTTGGAAGAATTTCAAACAGAAGTACAATCCTCCCTTGATTTAAACAGTGGAAAATTCTGTGCATATTAAAACCATAAACAACGTAAAAATATTTTGTGCACATGTTAAGTGGAGTTAGGCTCTAGGCTCAGATAATATAAATGGTTAATCCTTTACCTGAACATCCAGTGGGTCATTAAAAAATTGTGCCAGATGAGGGAAAATTCTTTATCATGAAAGTTATCTCACAAATCCCATATAGTTCCCTTGGTCTCCACAAATTAAGTGTCAGCAGCACCTCCTTCCTCCAATTATTTTGACAGCAAAAATAACCCCTCAATTTTCCAAAATGGCGGCCACTAACAAATAGCTCTCAGTCAACTCAAATTGACCTCAATTATGAAGGAGATTTCAACTGCATATTTTTTTTCTCTATTCTTCTTTGCACAACAGTTTCAACCTCAGCCTAAGAGCAAGATGGCTCTAGAAGTTCTGGGCCTCTAATCTGTATACTACCTTCTCCAAAGGAAGAGGTACATCATCTTTTCCTAAGGCTTCCTAGAATGGAAAAACCTTTTTTATTATTTTTTTTCAGAGGCATCAGGAAATAACCTTTAGGTCTCACCCAATCAACTTGTAGCCTCACAATTCTTGAATCAGTCAGTAGAACGACTTCAAATTAATCAAACCTAGTCCTGGAAGCTTTCCTTGGGGAATGAGTAGATACCAGAATAAGAGTTGGAGATAAAGAGAGAAATGGATTCTGGGGAGGCAACCAAAAAATATCCCCTGTATGCTTGCAGCATTGATTTTGTTCAAGGAGACTCCAGGTTTGTTTGTGCCTTGAAAGGTCATCTGAGCCAGAGGTTGTACATACGTGATATGTGATGGATTCCCAAGGTGGAGGCAGAGTAGCTGGGACTGGAGATGGGAGCCAGAGAAAGGAGGAGGCGGCTGCCGCAAGTCTGGACGGGCCACCTTGTAAAAGGATCAAAGCCCTGTGAGATCCTCCTGCCAAAGCCCTTGCAGCTTGTGACAGGAACCCAGGTGAAAGACGGGTGGGAGTGGAAATTGAAAGAGACCCCTTGATGATTTCCTGAGGAAACTCACCTGTTTGGCAATGCCTTTGCCCTGCAAGTTTTCCTTCTGCATCTACATGTCCTCATCCGCTCTAAACTCACAGGAAAGTGTGATGCTTATGAAATTGGAAAGCAACTCTTGGCACATGCAATAACTCAAATTCAAAAGGAGAGGTTGTGCAGTCCTCTTTGGCACCTGGATTACCATTCTGGTCTCCTTTCGTCCCCTTGCCCTGCTCTCGGGTACACCCCTCGTCCTATCCATGCTATCCATACAGTGCCTCACAACCCATCTAATACTCTACTAATACTCTACTAATCTAATACTCTATCTAATTTCTACTAATGCCTTAGCATCTCTCCTCTGCCCCAACATCCGCCTTTGTCTTTTCCCCTCCAATCTCTCCTCTCATTGTGTGGCTCGTTTCTCTTAAAACAAAGCTCTTACCTTTTACTTCCTCTGCTCAAACAATTTCACTGACGGTCCATTGAGATCACAATGAAATGCTAATTCTCGTCTTGCCCTTCCATGATCTGGCCAAATCCAATAGAACACTAAGTGCCACTCAGCAGGTTGGCAGATGCTCACTACCCTTCTGCTCTGTGCCAGGCGCTGGGCAAGGGGTAAGAACTGCTGAGCATGGTTTCCACCAGTTCCCTGCGTATAGCCTGTATTTCAACCCAAACCTCTCCTGCCCATCAAAATCTGTGGAGTACTATCTGTCCTGGAGTACTTGGGCTGCATGGTCTCATGACGCCTGTACTGGGGCCACCTGTGTTCTTGTCCAATGTCCTAGCATCTTAGAGTAAAAGTAAGTGGTAGCTGAATTCCTTCATCTCCTCCTGCTGATCTGGCTCAATTTGCGGGAAAAGGTGGACACCCCTAAGACTCCTAACAGTTGTGGGACTAGTTTAAGGTGGTTTGCCCCTCTGATGTCCACCCTGTTGAGAGCAGGAGAAACTGATTGTCCTCACAGTGCACTTGTTTTGTTTTTAATAAATCGCTTTTTTAACCTTGTGCTGATTTTCCTGATGTTTAACTTTCTTTCTTCCTTCCTTCCTTCCTTCCTTCCTTTCTTTCTTTCTTTCTTTTCTTTTCTTTTTTTTTTTTTTTGCAGTGCTGGGGGTTGGACCCAGGGCCTGCTTTGTAAGTGCTGGACCACTGAACTGCACCCTCAGCCCATTTTATTTTATTTTTTTTAAATTTTTTGAGACAGGGTCTCGCTAAGTTATGCAGACTGCCTCTGGTCTTGAACTTGCGATCCTCCTGCCTCCATCCCCTGAGCTGCTGGGATTACAGGCATGCGCCACCGTGCCCAGCTACATTTAACAGTTTTGGAGAAAAAGCAAAGGTCGTATCCTCTCATTATTGTTTCCTTATTGTAAATTTGGAACTCAATGCTAACAACCTCCAATAAAACCTGTTCAATGTTTTAGTGTGTGTCCCTCAAGTTCTTTATCCTGAAGAGTATTTATTGTTGTTGTTGTTAGGTGCCGTCGAGTCGGTATCCAACTCATAGCGACCCTCTGTACAACAGGGGAAACACTATTGTCAGTGCTTCTCTGCTGTTCATAGGGTTTTCAATGGCAGATTGATTTTTGGGAGGGGTTTGCCAGGTCCTTCTCCCAAGCCTACAGCTTGTCTCCCATCCAGGTACTAACCAGGTCCGACCCTGCTTAGCTTCCGAGATCTGACGGGATCGGATGCCTCAGGGCTACAGCTGCAGGCGAAGAGTATTTATAGTACAGATATTTCATAAATAATAAACTTCTAAAGAGACATTTATTTATTTATTTATTTATTTTTGCTTTTGCTGTGCTGGAGATCAAACCCAGGACCATAGGTATGCTAGGCAAGGGAGCTACATCTCAGCCCTGTCGTGCTCTCTTTATTTGACAATATACCAGAATTTTCCTCCCCACAATATTTTCCAGGAATACATTACTCACTTTCCTTTCTGTTTCCATAAATAACAGTGAGATGAACATCTTTGTATATGAAGCCTTTCTTACATTGGTGATAATGCCAGAATTGGAATTGCTTGGACGTAAGGTGTAAGCACAGTAGTCCAACCATGGTTCCACTGGGGCTCGAACCCAGGACCTTCTGCGTGTAAAGCAGACATGATAACTGCTACATAGCCAGACTGCAGCCATACCCCTGTGGCATCCGATCCCATCAGATCTTGGAAGCTAAGCAGGATCAGGCCTGGTTATTACTTGGATGGGAGACCACCTGCGAACACCAGGTGCTACAGGCTTGGGAGGCGGACCTGGCAACCCACTCCCAAAAATCAACCTGCCATTAAAAACCCTATGAACAGCAGAGAAGCACTGACAATAGTGTTTCGCCTGTTGTACATAGGGTCGTTATGAGTCGGATACTGACTCCATGGCACCTAACAACAACAACAAGGTATAAGCACTTTAAGGCTCTCAATTCATACTGTGGCTTTGCTTTTGAGTATATGCTTAAAGGGAACATCATGAGTACAGCTGCCTGTCTCACCCAGATCTGAGGGGTACTCTTCAAATCCTCACGTCTCAGCCTAATTTATTTCATGATTAATGTTCAAGTTTGCCTTTGCCTTCTTCTCGATTTCATGGGAAAACATGAAACACTGAAACTGGATTCAGAGCCAGCCTCCCCCACTCCCTTATAAAGTATGCTTTCTTGATGTGAGAGGGTGAGAACTTTAAATCTCTCTTTGGAAAAACATACAATGAAATCGGAGCTGGTGGAGCCCCAGACCCAGAGTCATCTTTGAGTGGATGTGTTTTTCCAGTGCTTTGGGAAGATGGAAAAACCTTAACAAAATAAAATCAAGACCAACTCCACATAGTCCATGTTCTCAGCCGAAAGAGCTTGTCTCTCTAATTACAGGGCTGGATGCAAACATACATGCAGATGCAAGATACGGGCAGCTGGTCCTTGCATTGAGTCCTAAAACAGGGATGTCTGTCGAAGGTCATTTTGCTTAGATTAAAAAATAAAGAAAGAAAACAAAGAAAAGACTAGTATTTGGTGGGGAGACAGTTGAGGCTGGTACATCTCTGCCAAGGACGTTCAGTATGGGTGGCCTGGGAGAGCCTCCACTTGGCCCCAGAACAGGTCATGGCCCTGGATGCTGAGGAGGAAAATATTTGGAATAAAACAACAGAGACTAGATGCTTCTCTGAACCCTCTGAATGCTAAAATTCGAGTGCTCCTAAACAAATTTAGAATTAATTCCTCCCCCAAAAGCAACTGGCTCCTTGAGGGAAGTGAATCTCACTCTGAGTATTCAATCCCCCAGACAGGGGATTTTTTGATCTAGAGGAGGGGTACTGAGCCGGGAGTCATAGGTAGGAGGAGCTGGGGCAGGCAGGTACTTTCTATAAACTGAGGAGCTCAGGAGTCAGCTTCCTCAGTCACCATCAAGCACAGGTTCTTTGGGAAGTGAGCGCCAGGAGGCAGGGATGGTATTTTTATCTATTCAGAGGGATCAAGAAGAGGCACCACTAGGTCCCCTCCATGGGATCTATGGATGGTGCTGCAGACAGCACTCATGCGAAGGTCCCAGGCTGCGCTTGCCTCCCTGGCTGGCTTCTCCTTTTGTGGTCTTTCTCTCAGTGTACAGCTCTGTGGAGCAAGAGCCTCTTGAAGCCTGGGCTCCCCTCCCTCACCACGCCACACCACTGGCAGTTGGCTTGCCAGCATTTTTGTCGTCTCTTCTACTTCCAGCCACTTGACTCCTGCTGCTTCATTTCTGGTTTCTACTTGTTCAAGAGCCTGCTATTTGGTGTCCCTCCAGGAGCCTCTTCCCACCTCTCCTACCCCATTCCCTGCCCTGCCCTCATTAACCCCACCATGGCCCACGCCAGGGCCAGAACAACCTTCCTACAACAATCTTATCAGATGACTCCTCTAGTTAAAATATTTCAGGGGTTTCCTAGTGCTCTCAGAAGGAACAATAGGCCTTGTTGCACAGCAAGCAAAGCCCTGCCTTAGTTCCTCAAGTCTTCTACAAGTCATTTCAGATGCTACATTCTGCACAAAATATAACCCCCCAATATACCAGGCTATTGCAAACCTCCATCCTATGATATAGGCTTTGTTCCACCTGGAATGCATTCCTCTCATGCTTTTTCACTTAAGTAAGTCCGCTGCCAGACTCCTCCAAAATGTCAGGGTAGTGCTCATTCTGTAGTGGCCCACCAATCTCCCCACGACAGCATCATCCACTGGTGCTAGAATGACCAGCCTCTAAGCCTATTTTGATTACTGTAGCATGGGCTCTTTGAGGGCAGGAATCATCTTCATTTCCTTAGAGTCTTAAATGGTGCCAGGATGCAATACCTACAGGTATTTAGAAACAAATCAAAGAATGAATAAGATAAACAATGCGGAATAATCCTGAGCTCTCCGCTGGCTATCTGGCTGAATTATATTACTGGGGTCTCAAGTTCTTTCTATAAGAATGTATCTTGTTAGTTTTATAGGTATTAAAAAGATGGGAAGTGTGTGCATGTGTGTGTGTGTGTGTATGTGTGTGCACACAAGTGCTTCTTACCTGTATGTCCTAGATTATGACCATTGGGTGATATTCTAAAGTGAGGGTATTTAGAGAATAGAAATGAATGTTTCTTGAAAAGTACATGTTTTATAAATGTGCAACCCTTCCTATGGAATAAGGTCAAGCTCAAATATAGTAGCTTCGGGGATGAAGAATTTTGATTTGTAAACTGAGCCTATTGATGAATGTGACTTTGACATGAAAAGTGGTATCAATTTGTAGCTCCCTTAGAATAGGTCTTGCCTGTTACATGAATTAATATTTAGGTTCCCGGGGTGACTTCTCCAATCCTGTATGTTTACCAGTTCAATTAGTCATTCCCAAGTGAAGCATCCTAATTGATTATTTTTCAGTCTCTGTTGGTGATAAAGATAATAGATGTTTTTGTGAAGTAAATTGGCTTCCTTGCTTAATATCTGTTTTTTGATGTCATTGCCCAGTAAATAAGTGGCGAAGTGTACTGCTATAAATAGCATTATGGTTGGCAGAAGGGGACAAAAAATAGCTGTGTTTCCTGACAGTGCAAATTTCACACTGTTTTAATTACCACAAACGTTCACTCCTATCTGAGAGGGCTGGGCAGGAAACTGGGAATAACTGAACACTTGCTCACACTGTTGCAGTGGCTGGCCTGGGACACAGCCCCACCCCAGTGTGCCTGAGGCTCCGGGACACCCTCTGGATGCTCAGAGTCTAGGAGGCAAATGTGAACCTTCTGAGAATCATCCAGATGGAGCTTGGAAATTTGTCCTGCTGTTTGGGCTGTTGCTGCTATGAATAAAAGGAGAGACACCTGTCTCCCCAAAATAAACAGTTGGAATTTGAAAAAAAAAATTAAAAAAACAGTGTGTTAGAATTTTGCTATTCCAACAACTACATACATTCCTGGTTCACAATTCAGGCACTGTTAGAAAAGTAATAGGAATAATGTTACCTTAAGGTATTTTCTGAATGCTAGACTTTCTGACTCCCTGCACTGAGTAGTAAAGCCTTTTCTCTCCAGTGGCCACATCTCTCCATTCCTATAACTGTCACCTTTCTGTCCTCTCACCTTGCCCGCTCTGCCCTACTATCTGGAGCCAGACTCCTTTTCTCGCAACTCTGGACTATTTCTGGCTCCCCCGATCCTCGTCAGCGTAAGAATGGCATGAAAATGTATTCGCTCCAGCACTAGGGATCCTGTACTTGGGCCTAGGACAGATTTTGAATTTGGGCTGAGAAATCCCTGGCTTAAGTCCAGAAATCTTTACAACACTTTGTAGTAATGGAAAAGGTGTGCGCTGGTACAGGCACAGAGGATTTACTTCAACCTGTGTATACATTTTCCCATGTGAGGATAGGTACAGCTCACCGACTTAAACCCGATCAAATAAAAAATGACAGGGTCTTATAATTATTCAGAGAAGTTTTACGGCTTAAGTAGATGGTAGAATGCGGAACAGCTTCACTTCCCACAGTAACAAAGATGTAATTTCTTACAAAGAGTAGGAGTCGGACCTCCAGGGCCTAGGAAAAGCCCAGGAGGTACTGGGAAGAACCAAGGAACCCAATCAGGGCAGGAGCTCCACGAGCTGAGAGGGGATGGCCTTTCACCCAGAATCGGCTGTCAAGGACTATTTTCTGACTGGAAAAAAATGAATGCCCAAACTACACAAGGGCCACAAAATGGCAGAGAAATGCTGTCCACACTAAGGAAAGTGTTCTGCAGTCCAACTCAGCTGTGTGCTTATCAATAAGCTTAAGTATCCTGGCCAAAATCTTGTGGAAGACATATTCTATGAGATTCAAGAGGTCAACCCTAAGACCATGTTAGTGGATGTAACAGTCTGTCAGATACCACACTGATATAAATAATCGCGTGTAGAAGCTGAACAGTCAAAGGGTAGACAGTGTGGGTTATCAATTTATTGCCTCTTATTTCCAAATTCTTTTCTGCTTGCTCTTGGAAGATGGAGCCGATTCCTCTAGATATTTTTCTTTTGCCATCTGACAAAGGAAATGGATATTGTGTTTTGTGATTACAGAGCAGTGGAGAGAACCTGCAAGAGGAATATCTTTTGCTTCCTGGTTCCAGTACACTCGGTCAGAAGGTGTCTGTTGTTCATGTGATTGCCATGCGTGCAGCCTCCTCAGTGTCCATCTCCTGCCTGTGGGCGGCCACCATTGCAGTAGGTTTTGCAGCATGCACAGCTTCCATAGTGCTCAGAGGCCATTGGTACCAAGGGCTGGCATCCGACAGGCACCCAAACATGGTTTCATACCGTGTATCTAGTGGAACCCTTCCCCATGCCTCACTTTCTCTGGCACTCTGGTTGTACTTCTTCTGGGACATATCACTTGGTTCTTTTGGCAGTCCATGGCATATTTAATATTTGGCTCCAGCACCATAATTCAAATGCATCAATTCTTCTCCTGTCTCCTTTGTTCACCATTCAGCTTTCACAACCATATGACGCAACTGAAAATACCGTGGCATGAGTCAGGTGCACCTTTGTCTTCAATGTGACATCTTTACTTTTCAACATTTTAAAGAGATCTTTTGCCACAGCTTTTCCCAATGCAATGCGTCTTTTGATTTCTTGACTGCTGCTTCCAAGGGTGTTGATTATAGAACTAAGTAAAGCAAAATCATGGATAATCTCAATCTATACTTCTTCTTATATTCTTTGCTGTTCTCTCTACTTACTAGTCAATCTCTCATTACTGCAGCCTCTGTGATTACTAACGCCCTATGTTAGATGTTTCCTATTTAAATTATTGTGTAGTTTTGATGTACTGAGTGGACCCTGATCCATAGCACCTAGCAATTGCACTGAGTGGGACAAGAATGGATAGAATTTAGATAAACAAAGAGGAAGGAGAAATAGGCTACTGAAGAGAGAATGCAAACATTAAGATCCATATTTTCTATGTTTATTGTTAGGTTTAGATCTTAAATGTCTCCCAAAGGCTCACGTATTAAAGACTTGGTCCCCATCTGGTGGCACTGTTGGGAGGTGGTGGAAAATGTAGAAGGTGGGGCTTAGTAGAAATAAGTCAGGTCATTTGGGGGTGTGATTTTGAAGAGAGTATTGGGACTCTGGCCCCTTGCCCTCTCTCTTTGCCTCCTAATCACCATTCAGTGAGCAGTGTCTTCTACCATGCATTCTGGGGCAATAGGGCCAAGCAAACATGGACTGAAACATTTGAAACCATAAGCTGAACGAAACCTTTCCTCTCTATAAGCTGTTTATCTCAGGTATTTTCTTATAGCAATGGAGAGTGGACTAACACATTTATATTACTCTTTAAGGAAAAAAAACTAGCAATAAGTACACATAATCAAGTTATAAATTCCTTGAAGCAAAAATTATGTTTCATTTTAGTGTAAGACTTATATTATCATAATGCTTGATGAGAGAAGAAAATCTTCTGGTCACTGGTTGATTGATCCATTTAATCATAATTGAGACCTGAAGAGAAAGACCAGTTCCCATTGCAACACGTTGGAAATAATAACGAATTAATAAGATCATTATAATAATGTTAGAAAAATATTAAGTAAATAGTATGAATGAGATTTATATGAATGGTGTTTACCTCCTTTTCCTGTCTTTAAGTGACTGTGGCTGTGAATGTGTGGATACCATTGAAGAGATTCAGAGAGCAGTAGGTGGAGTTCTCTTTTTTAGAACAAAGATTCTCACTTGATCTCCCAAAATGACCTCTTCTCATACATTCAAAATCTGTTCTGATTTCCTGTTTTCATGAGATGTCATTAAAAACTCACTCTAGCCCACAGCTATGTATACATGATGTACTTTTATTCTAGAGAATTTTGAATCTAGGATCCACTTTCTCCTACCTTGATCCCCACTTGGACTAATAAGAGTTTTTAATTGTTTTGACATGTGTTGTTTGTTACACTTGGAATGTTTCACTTTTTCCCTCTTTTTAATCTGTGACTCCTTCCCTAGTCTCATAGAAGAGTTACAGTTCTCTGCTTTTCTCAACTTGGCCACCATCTCTCTGCCATATTACTGACACATGCCTTCCCTCCAGACCAGGATATCTCAGACTATGGAAGACTATCTCATGACCATATCTGTCTTGCCATAGTTTGATGTTATAACAGGACCAAGTGTTGCTGTGCTTAGGTGCCATCAAGTTGGGTCCAATTCATAGTGACTCTGTGTACACCAAAACAAAACACTCCTCAATTCTGTGCCAGACACACAATCATTTTTATATTTAAGCCCATTGTTGTAACCACTGTGTCAATACATCTAGTTGAGGGTCTTCCTTTTTTTCACTGACCTGACACTCTCCCAAATACGATATCCTCCAGTGATTGGTCCCTTCTGACAACATGTCCAAAATATGTCAGACACCTTGCTTCCAAGGAGCACTCTGGTTGCACTTCTTCTGGGACATATCTGTTGATTCTTTTGGCAGTCAATGGTATATTCAATATTCATCTTGAGTACCATAATTCAAAAGCATCAATTCTTTTCCTATCTCCTTTATTCAATGTCATATCCAGCTTTCACAACCATATGATGCAACTGAAAATACCATGGCATGAGTCAAGCATACCTTCATCTTCCATGTAACATCTTTACATTTCAACACTTTAAAGAAGTCTTTTGTAACAGCTTTCCCCAATGCAATGTGTCTTTTGATTTTTTGACTGCTGCTTCCATGGGTGTTGATTATAGAACCAAGTAAAGCAAAATCTTGGACAACCTCAATCTTTTCTCTACTTATCATTAAGTTGCATATTGACCTAGTTGTAAGAATTTTTATTTTATTGATGTTGAGATGCAATCCATACTGAAGGTTGTATTTTTTGATCTTCATCAGTAAATATTTCAATTTTTTTTCACTTTCAGCAAGCAGAGTTGCGTCATCTGCATAATGCAGGTTTTTAGTGTGTCTTCCTCCAATCGTGATCTTGCATTCTTCATAAAGCCAGTTCTCAGATTATGTGCTCAGTATCGAGGTTGAAGAGGTATGGTAAAAGGATACAGCCATAATACACACCTTTCTTATCTTTAAACCAGGCAATGTTTCTTTGTTCTGTTTGAATGACTGCCTCCTGGTCCATGTACAGGTTCCTCATGACTATAACTAAGTGCTCTAGTATTCCCATTCTTCACAATGTTATCCATAATTTGTTATGATCCACATAGTCAAATACCTTTGCATAGTCAATAAAACACAGATAGTCATCTTTCTTAAAGAAGTGAGGAAAAAACTCAAGCCTCAAGTGGCAATAGTGAAGGATTCTACAGGGAAAATATTAAACGACACAGAAAACATCAAAATAAGATGGAAAGAATACATAGAGTCACTATACCAAAAAGAATTGGTGGATGACCAACCATTTCCAGAGGATGCATATGGTCAGGAACCAATGGTACTGAAGGATTAAATAGAAGCTGCCGTGAAGGAATAGACAAAACACAAAGCTCCAGGAATTGATGGAATACCAATAGAGATGTTTCAACAAACAGATATAGCACTGGAGGCACTAATTTGTTTATGCCAAGAGATTTGCAAAACAGCTACCTGGCCAACTGACTGGAAGAGATCCATATTTGTGTCTATTCTCAAGAAAGGGGATAAAACCAAATGCAGAAATTATTGAATGATATCATAAATATCACACCCCCATAAAATTTTGCTAAAGATCATTCAAAAGCAACTCCAGCAGTATATAGAGAGGGAATTGCCAGAAAATCAAGCCAGATTCAGAAGAGGGCATGGAACCAAAGACATCATTGCTGATGTCACATGGATATTAATTGAAAGCACAGAAAACCAGAAAGATGTCTCTAAGAACCAAGTACGTATTCATCAAATATTTGTTACTTAAATGAATGAATGAATGAATGTATTTGGGCCTGTTCCAGACCATACAGGATTTGTGGACTTGGGCAAATTATGTCACCTCCTTGAACTGGGTTTAATCATCTTTTGAAATAAGTCAATATGATTAGATTGTATCACAGGGTCCCTCAAATTCTGGCATTTTGTGGATATATGATTCAGTAAACACTATCACATGTTGTCCCTGAGTTTACTTAAGAAATGTTTACATATTCAAAGTTTTTCTTATTTCAGATGTTATATACAACCTTGACTCCAAATATCACAGATAGAATTCTCCATTCATCTCTACTTCCAAAGATTCATCATCTCAAATGCATATATAATACCTACGATTGCAGGCAAAAAAGTCCACCACATATCGTCAAACAAAATCACATGAACTATTCAGGCATCTTACAGGGCATCCAGCATCCCCAGACATAGCTGTGCAAGTTTTGACATCAAGCTGTAATTCTGAGCCTAGGGTGAAATTGACCCATTCGATACTGTTATGAATATCTGCCACATGTCTTCTCCACTCTCACTGAGAAGTTTGGAAAGGGGCAGTTGCCACTTTGATGGATGTATTTAATGTCTGATGTAGGAAGCACCAATCTGTAAAACCCAACTAACACCTTCCCTTTTTTTTTTTTTTTGTCAGGTCTTGAGCCTGAGAAAAGGGAAAAGAACTCTAAGGGATATAAGTTTAAGACATTAGTACTCAAAGCCAAACCACAATGTTAAGAGGAAATACAACTGGAAGGGAAGATTCATTCCCAGGGATATCTCTATATTGTCATATCTAGGGCAGAAAGCCCAGACCCCCTAAGTCCTGGGACTTTGGGCACAATTAGAACTACATCTCCAAAGATTTCGTATCTATGAGAGAAGAGTTCCATTATGGTCTCTTCCTAAATTTGAGATCAGTTATTGCATTATTTCCATTTTAACTTCATGGAACTATGAAATCATCCATTTCTGGGAAGCATAGTCTTTTGGCTTGATCAAGAAGTTAAATGTATAGTTCATATTATAATCTTATTATTCAGGGATGGATTCACTCCTGTTGAATTAGAACCTGGCTAATAGCCTCTGTCATCCTTCTTCCAGATGCCAAGCACTGCACAACTACAAATTATTGGCTGACCAATGCCAAAGGAGGCAACGCCCCCAGCTGGCCACATAAAAGAATCAAGATGAAAATAATGAAGAAATTAGAGTGTATTTGTTGACTTCTGTTTTTAGGTGAAGAAACTGGCTTAAAGAAGTTAAGCAGGCAACCCAAAGTCAAAAAACTATTAAGGCTAATCCCAAAGAATACAGTTTTCCATGTGTGTATGTATGTAGGTGTATGTGCCATGAAACAGATTACATTTAAAAATAAAGTCTTGGACTTTTTTTTGTTCAAGCTCATTCATTGCAAAGGAGAATATTGAAGTGAAACAAAAACTCAAAGTCATACGGCATAGATTCAGGACTGGGACCTAAGTCCCTTTATGCTCAGCACATTGTATAGTGTACCACTTAGGAGGTCTGGCACAGCTTGGGAGAGAGTCCAATGACAAGGCTGAACGCTGGTTTGTGCACTTACCACATGTTTGACCAACTGACCATCTGCATTTTAACAATGAAGAACAGTTTCAGAGAAGATGATAAGCAAAACCATGTTTATTTTATGATGAGTAAGCCAAGAGAATGTGTATACTGTCGTGTAGCAGGGGTTCAATAAATGTTATGCTCCCCTTCCTTTGAATAGACATTTAATTTGTCAACATTATTATTATCATTAAAAAACTAACTCATGGACATGATAAAAATTTTAAAGTAATGTAGAGTTAATGGAAGGATAATATAACTCTCTCCCCAAGATCATTCTTCAGTGGTAATTATTTTAAACCTTTTCTGATTTCTGTTGCTCTAGTAGTTAAAGCCATAATTCTCAATATTATAATTATAGTTCCATTCATTTTTTATCCACTTGGTTGCATTAAACATTATATTTCTGCTTCTATTTATTATTCCATCAAGTTCTGGCAGTGTGTTCTCTTATATGATAGGATGAGAAAACATCACTTACCATTTCTCATCCATTAATAACTTGCCACAATAAATTTGGCATTGTCAAATTTTACATTGTCATTTTATTTTACAGTGTCAAGATTTACAACATAATTACATTATATCTGTTACTATAATTGAGTCTTTATATTTTTGGCTATACGTATATTCAGTATAGGTAGGCCAATACACAAAATTTTAAACATTTGACCATGTCAGTATGATTGACTATTATACCAGCAGCTATTATATATATTGTTGTCAGGTACCATTGAGTTGGGACTGATGCATAGAGATCGTATGTACACTAGAATGAAAACCTACTCCATTCTGTGCCAGGAACACAATCTTTTTTATGTTTAAGCCCGATATTTCAGTCACTATGTCAATTCATTTAGTTGAGGGTCTTCCTTTTCTTCATTGACCTGCTACTTTCCAAAACATGATGTCCTTCTCCAGGAACTGGTCCCTCCTGACAGCATGTCAAAAATACATAAGACTCAGTGTAGCCATCCTTGCTTCCAAGGAGCATTCTGATTGCACTTCTTCTAGGACAGATCTGTTGGTACTTTTGGAAGTCTGTGGTATATTCAATATTCATCTTCAGCACCATAATTCAAAAGCATCATTATTTTCTCATTTCCCTTATTCAATGTCCAGCTTTTACAACCATGTGATGAGAATAAAAATACCATGTCATGGCTCAAGCATACCTTTATCTCCAATGTGATATCTTTACTTTTCAAGACTTTAAAGAGGTCTTTTACAACAGCTTTTCCCAATGCAATGCATCTTTTGATTGTTTGACTGCTGTTTCCATGGATGTTGATTGTAGAACCAAGTAAAGCAAAATCTTGGACAACCTCAGTCTTTTCTTTATTTATCATGAAGTTGCTTACTGACCTAGTCGTCAGGATTTTTGTTTTGTTGATGCTGAGGAACAATCCATACTGAAGGCTGTGTTCTTTGATCTTCATCAGTAAATGTTTAAAATCCTCTTCACTTTCAGCAAGCAGGGTTGTGTCATCAGCATAATGCAGATTGTTAATGTGTCATCTTCCAAATACAATGTCATGTTCTTCTAAATAAAGTCCAGTTTCTCATTTTATTTGCTTGGCATAGAAATCGAAAAGGTATGGTGAAAGCATACTGCCCTGGCACACATCTTTCTTGACTTAAATTAGGCAGTGTTTCCTTATTCTGTTTGAACAACTGCCTCCTGGTCCATGTACAGATTCCTCATGAGTACAATTAAGTGCTCTGGTATTTCCATTCTTCGCAATGTTATCCATTATTTATTATAATCCACAGTCTATTTCCTTTGCCTAGTCAATGAAACATAGATAGAAATCTTTCTAGTGTTCTCTACTTTTGGCTAATATCCATCTGACCTCAACAATGATGTCCCTCGTTCCACACTCTTTTCAGAATCCAGCTTTGATTTTCTGGCAGTTCCCTGTCTATATACTGTTGCACTCACTTTTCAATGATCTTTAGCAAAATTTTACTTGCAAGTGATACAAATAATGTCATTCAATAACTCCCACATTTGGTTGGATAACCTTTATTGGGAATTGTTATTGTTGTTGTTAAATGCTGTTGAGTCAGGTACAACCCATAGCAACCCTATGTATAATAGAATGAAGCACTCTCCAACACTCTGCTGTGCCTGGCACTATTGTCAATGCTTCTCTGCTATTCATAGGGTTTTCAATGGTGATTGTTTCAGGAGTGGATTGCCAGGTCCTTCTCCCTAGCCGGCAGCACCTGATATTCCCAAGTGGTCTCCCATCCAAAGACCAACCAGGGCTGACTCTGCTTAGCTTCTGAGATCAGGTGGGATAGGATGCTAGGGTGCTCTGGCTGCATACTTCTTGGGAATACGTACCAAGAAAAAAAAAGGCAGTTGTCACTAACACTACGTGGTTAAGGGAGTGATCTAATCAATATCTTAGAAACCATTTTTTTTTTGCTTCATTCACTAACCAAAATCATCTCATATTTTAGTTTGCTTTATGCTTGATTCTTAAATTTATAGTATGGATTTAACTTTCTCTTAGTGTTTCTAGTTGTTTTTTCCTTGATTGTCAAAGAAACATACATTTATTTACAAAATGTGTGAAAATATCTATATTTTAAGTCAGTCGTATTAATTGCCTAATGGTTTCATTTGGGCAGATTGCTTTCTCAATCTGCTGCATTGAGGCTGATTGGGATTTGTGGGAGATTTTGTTTCCATTTGCTGCTGGACTAGTTTCACTATTTCTTGAATCTCTCACAATGTGTATATTAGTCAGGTTTTCACTGTGGTTGCAAAATATGTGAGCAAATGGATTTAAAGGAGGAAGGATTTGTATTGGCTCATGGTATCAGAGGTTTGCATCCAAAGTCAGTTGGCTCCAATGGTCTGTGAGGCAGAGCATCATGGCAAATGCATGGGGTAGAGCAAAGGGGCTCACCTCAGTGGATTGGAGGCAGAGAGAGTGAGGGAGAAAGAGTCCAAGGAGGCGATACATCTTCCAAAGCCACACCTTCTGAGACCCACTTCCTCCAATGAGGCCCCAATTCTCATCATCCATCTAGCTAGGAGCTCCTCAGCAGATTAATGCATTGATGTATTTAGTGTCCCCAGGAGCCAGGTACTTCCCTATAGTGCTGCCAGCTATAGCCCTTCTGGGAACCCCTTCATATTTAAACTATAACAGTGTGTATTTATTTATGGTTTTGCTACATTGGATTCTTAAGTATTTTATCTCTAGAAAGAGTGGATGAAAAGAAACTTTCTGAGTTTGCACATAAATAAAATGTCTTTATTCCACAGTGTTTGAGGGTTTCTGCATTTCCTTCTAACACTAGTAAATAAAGTTGACTGGAAATCTGCTCATACTTTTTGGCCTTGTTTTTTTCATTTTGAGGGGTTAATTTTTTTCTCTCTCTTTTTCTAAGCCTCAAAGCTTGTTGTTATTGTCAACATGCTGAACTTTCATAAGGATATGAATGTTGTAATGTGAATGGTATACTTTTCATTCTGCTTGACTTTTAGTGGTACTGGTAACCTAAGGACTGGTGGTCCTCAGCTCTGGAAACATTGCATTCTGTTATGTATTTGATAAATTTTTCCTTCTACCTTTCTCTGTCCTTTTATCCTGAAATATCTCTTAGTTATTTTGTGAATAACATGAATTGGTCTTTCTTACCTTTTAATTCTTCTCTTTTATTTACTTCTTTTTTACTTTGTTTTAAAGTCTGGGAGAAGTCCCCAATTTTGTCTTTCCTATTTTCTATTGATTTTTTTGACCAATCATTATTTGTAAAAGAAAGTTTTTGTGTAATTTTTTTTTATTCCCCAAGTACTCTTCTTTTAGTGATTCTCCTTTTTAAAACAATCAATATTATCCCAAAACTCCCTTTAACAATAGTTATACTTTTACTTTTATTCTCTTTTGTTCCTGGATTAATTTTCTTCTTTAAGAAGAGAGTTATTTTCCTTTTTTAACTTGCTTTCCCTTTCACATTCCTAAATATAGGGCAAATCTTAGGTGCCTGTTCATATTTTTATTTAGGTATTTATTCACTTATTTGCAGTACTAGGGGTTGAACTCAGGCTCTTACACATGACAGAAAAATACCCCACCACAGGGCTGCACCTTTAGCCCCTTTTGACTTTTTACTTTGAGACAGGGTCTTGCTAAGTTGCACAGTCTGGCCTTAAATCTGCTATCCTCCTGCCTCAGCCTCCTGAGTAGCTGGGATTATAGGAATGCACCAAGGAGTCTTGCTGCCTATTTATAGTTATAGGTGAGGAACTACTAGATCAATACAGATGGCTCCCATGGGTTTCTTCCAATGTGATGTTGGTTTTGCCCAGCCAGCCTTTCTCCCGAGGGAAAGAGCTGAGTGTGAACTATGTGTATGTGTGTGTGTATTTGTTGACTGGCAAGATTCAGAATGGACTTTGTTTGGAAACTTTAGAACTCCACTAATGAAAAGAACTCTGATCTCTCATGCTGCCTTCTCCTGTCTGTTGGGTCTCCCAAATTCTCCACTCTGGGTTACCGATTGATCTAAATTCATCTGGTTGTCATCTTTCAGAAATGTGTTAAATTTCCCAGTGTACAGGTGTGCCTATTTTGGTTTTATACATTATTATGACTTTATGCACAGCTATTTATTTATTTATTTGCTTATTTAGTTATTTAGTTTTTTATTCCTGTAAACCTTGGGAAGGAGGATGGGCATACGTATGTTCAAATTTCCATTATGAGCCAGAATCCCTTAATCATTTTTGGAAATGCTATAAACTTTTGAAAGTATTATATAAAGTCTTTGGCATTTTCTCATAATTTTCTGTCTTTGTGAGCTCAGGCTTCCATAACAAAATACCACAGATTGAGTTATAAACAATAGAAATGCTTTTCTAAGTCTGGAGGTTGGAAACTCCAAGTTCCAGGTGCTAACCAGTTCAGTCCCCAATGAAGGTCCACTTCTTGGCTTACAGAGGGCTTCCTACTGGGTCTTCACTTGATGCTGAGAGTTGGGGTAGGAGGGGAGAAAGAGAGAGGGAGAGAGAACTCACACAGCCACAGTTCTACAGGATTAGGGTTCCACCTTTATGATTAATTTAACCTTATGTATCTCCAAAGATTCTATCTCCAAATATAATTGCATTGGGGTTAGTCCTTCAACAGAAGAATTTTGAGGAGACACAATTCATTACATAGAAGTCTCTAAGTGGTTTACTGCAAAAAAAATATTTTAAAGTATGTTTAGTTGTTAGGTGCTGTCAAGGCTGGTCTGACTCATAGTGACTCTCACAGGGTTTTCAATGGCTGATTGTTTCAGGATTGCTTTAGGAGTGGATTGCCACATTCTTCTTTTTTTTTTTTTTTTTTTTGCAGTGCTAGGGAATCAAACCTGGGTCCTCAGAGAGTGTGGAGCAGCACTCTACCAACTGAGCCCCATTTAAAAGTATGTATTATTTAATCACAAAGTAATAATTGTTGTTGTTGTTGTTAGGTGCCATCAAGTGGGTATCTGACTCATAGTGACCCTCATAGGGTTTTCAATGGCTGACCGTTTCAGGATTGCCTTGGGAGTGGCTTGCCAGGTCTTTCTCCCATTTTTGCGATGCTGGGAATTGAACTTGGGACCCCAGAGACTGCAGCACAGCACTCTACCAACTGAGCTAAATCCCAGCCCCAAAAGTAATAAAACACTTGGGTAAAACCTAAATTGCAGTACCCAAAACATTTCTGAGTATAAACTACTGAGACCAACTTAAACCTCTGATTTTTGAAAATAGAGGATGAGACCTAGAGGACAAAGAGCTCAGTACAGGTGTGTACAAGTGAAGTCATTTTCACGTGCACACAGGTATTCATGTGGCACAGTCTCCTCACTCCTCGAGGGTGACAGGATCATCTAAACCCCTGCACAGAGCTTCAAGCCCATTTGTTTGGCTGCGCACATGTGTAGCTAGACCTTGCTGCGAGTTATCTTACTGGCAAAGGCACATGGCAATTAAATGGCATGGGCAATCTTCCGATCTGCCTCTGTGTAACAGAAAATTCAGATTCAGGGAAGATTATGTAATGGAGGAGATGATCTTAGTGCAGGAAAGGCTTTTTGAAGACAGATTGTTGAGTGCTCTGCATGACATGCACTCTGTGACTATGCTATCTTGCCTGATGGTCTTTTCTTGATTATCTCAGTAACCAGGAACTTGTAACCTCCAGAGGCAGCATGTTTTCTTTAGACAGCACCATGCACCTCCCAGTTGTGCTCACTAACCAGGTTCTCTACAAATTTGAAACCATTGTCACGTGGAAGAGGAATTTGATGTTTTATATGTTTAACAGGAGAAGTAGGAAGATTATCTTTTTAACATCAGTGACAGTTGCCACTTCCTTATTTAAAGATGCTTACACTCTTCAAGCAGATCCTTTATAAGAAGCAAGAGTGTGAAGTGAAAGCTTTAAAAATAATTCCATTACCCACCTTACAAAGACAGAGTGACAGCCGATCATTAGAAGAAGAAAGTGTTCACGGATGATGCACAACTTGCAAAAGATGCGATTTCACCCTTTATAAAGGGAGATGTACAATCACATCCCACCAAGAGAGCTGCCTGTGCTGGTGGCCCACATCATTGCTACAGCTTCTGTTTAGAGACGAGATTCACTGCAGCTGTGAAGAAAACCAGTGAAGAGCATCTATGGCTGCAAAGAGCTGAGGTGTCTTGAAATGCGTGGAGCTTCAGCCACCTGCCTTCCTGCCTGTAAAGACCCCTGGAGAGTTCCAGAACATGGTTGCCCCCCGCCTCAGTTCCTGGTGCGAGTGCTCACTGAAGGCTGCAGGTCCCTCCGAGTGTCTCCTCTCCACCTTCGGGTTACATATAAATCATACCAACCAGGACCACTAAGGTCATTGGAGTTATCACCTCCACTCCTGCATCCTATCATTCATTCCTATGAGTTAGGGGCCTGCAGAGGTTCTGGTGTCAGTGGAAGAGAAAATCCTGTCATCGAAGTTTTGGTTTCTTACTCCAGAGATAGTTTTCTCTGTTCCCTACTCTCCTGTTATCACCTGTGGGTCTTCACGACCTGCCGCTCCCTCCGCATCTCATCCTTTCTTGTTACTCAGTCAGCTCCAGTGACTCAGGCATTCATACTGTTCTTTGTGTGTGTGTATGTGTGTGGTACTGGGGCTTGAACCCAGGGCCTCGTGCCTGTGCCTGCATGCTTTGCAAGTGCTGGACCACTGAGCTGCACCCCCAGCCCATTTTTTGAGACAAGGTTTCACTAACTTACGTGGACTGCTTCTGGTCTCGAATTTGCGATCCTCCTGCCTCCTCCTCCCAAGCCACTGGGATTACAGGTGTGCACCACCACGCCCGGCATTCATCATACTGTTCTTGAAAGACTCCAAGCTGCCTCCCACCCAGGGCCTTTGCACTTCCCATCAGTCTTCAGCTGCCCTTCTTCCTCCTCGCTGCACCGATCATTCCCTCACTGCACGTAGGTCTCTCCAGATGTCACCTCCTCGGGGAGGCCTTTTCTGGCCATTGCATCTAAAATAGACTTTCTGTCACCTTCTCGCTCTGTTTCCTTGTTTATTTTTTCTTCACAGCATTTACCAGCATACAGACATTATATTCAAGATCAAAAGACATTTGTGTATATTATGTATGCATGCATGTACATATGTCCTTAATAAGTATAAGTTTCACAAAGCCAAGGACTTTGGGAATGTACCCACTATTATATCCCAAGCATCTCAGCAACAAATAAATGTTGCTGAAGGCATCATGAAATAACACCTTTGCAAGTATTCTCTGCCACTTAGAACTGAATTAAGAGAGTTTAGAGGGCATTCACTGCAGAGGCTCACTGTTCACTGCTGAGCCTTAGTCCAGAACCTCGGCCTGCTGAGGACAATATGACTTCCTTGGTTCTGGTCTGCTTTTCCAGTTCATAGTTGAATTGAAATATTCCCTGAGCTCCTGATGTCCCATGTCAGTAACTGTTCAAGCCACTAGGAAATCGGCATTTCAAGAGACTCATTCTTTGCCTTTTAGCTCAAAGGTCACTGGAGTTGAATGTAGAAAGGATAACTACCAGTCACTTTGTCAATCCAGAGGAAAGAAATGAACAGTGCTTTAATGGATATGAAAATTCCAATGACAGGCATCTAATTTGGTCTTCCTAATGAATGAGAGCCTGCAGCCGTAGCCCTGTGGCATCCAATCCTGGCAGATCTCAGAAGCTAAGCAGGGTCAGGTCTGGTTAGTACTTGGATGGGACACCGCCTGGGAACACCAGGTGCTGCAGGCTTGGGAGATGGCCCCAGCAACCCACTCCCAAAAATCAATCTGCCATTGAAAACCCTATGAACAGCAGAGAAGCACTGGCAATAGAGTTTCTACTGTTTTACGTAGGGCCGCTATGAGTCGGATACCGACTTGATGGCACCTAACAACAACAACAACAATGAATGAGAGGGCTGGGATTTAGCTCAGTTGGTAGAGTGCCGCTCTACAGTCTCTGAGGTCCCAAGTTCGATTCCCAGCACCGCAAAAAATGGGAGAAGGATGTGGCAACCCACTCCCAAGGCAATCCCGAAACAATTAGCCATTGAAAACCCTGTAAGGGTTGCTATAAATTGTTCACGACTCAAGGGCACCTAACAACCAAAATAAATGAGAAGGGAAAGTTGGCTAAGAAAGATCATCCTAAGAAGGGGACAGTGGTTTTGGCAATGTCAGAAGCATTTGTAGAGATGGGTTCAGAGGCAGAAGTCCCTCCACGGATGGCAGGGAAGGGTGGAGTGTCAATGCTCGTAGTATCCAAGGCTTACATCCCCTGGAGATCCCCTGCTGCACTGTATTGTCAGCAGCTTGCAGATGGGCACTGACTCTGTTCAGATCTAGCTCCTGGCCCTATGTAATCAACAAATGTTTCTTGTGATTAGTAATGAACATAGTCACTGGCTTAAAAGGCACATTTAAAAAGCACCAGCAGCACAGGAGAACTAGAATGCCTGGTCCTGCTCCACCACCAGGTCTATCAGTTTAAACACGTCCCATACCTAATCCACATCTTCATTCAGCCACCAAATCTTCAACGATAGTCTTAAGATACCTTCCAACTTTGAAATCCTAGGTATCAAAATATTTTCTTAGGCTGTGTTCCTTGCTATTGGTTAGTGTTAATTGCCTTTAGAAATTAATTGATTTTACTTGCAGGCCTTGAGAAAGTTGTTCTTTTCTACTGTGATGGTCAAGGTCCTTTTAAACAGTCAACATGCCAAACCACAATTAGACTCCATTTATCCACAGGTCCATTTCCCAGCAATCTGACTCATTTAGGACCTTTTGATTCTGACCTCATCAGAAGAGTCCCCTGAGTACCCACATCAGCTGTCAGAAGGTCCCAGCATGAAAGATTATGTGCACTGCTATCATGCTTTCTTTCAAAGCTAAAGGAGTTCAGATTCTTGTTTTCCACCAATTACGCAAGGCTACCATTTCCTCTTCTGGAAATTATCTTCTGGTCAGTTCTTCCTGGGGAACTCCTATATGTTCTTGGAGCTTATCTCAAATTTCCTACACATCCTTCCTGCCTATAGACATTGTGGCTTCATTGTCTTTGTTGTCACCCTACGGTACATCTGTTTTCATTACAACCATTCTGCATTACGGCCACACCTGTCGAGTGGTGAAGTTTATTGAAGTTTGTGCTGTGCTTTATTTATCCTATTCCCTAGGACAGAGCCTGGCATCAAGGAGGTGTGTAAGGAGAAGTTTCTAGAGACTTCTAGTGATCTGGATTCCTAGAACTTGGCAAAAAAAAATACAGTTTTCTGGAAGACAATGGTTGGTAAAAGCATTTAGGAGAGACAGGCATGTGAGTTCTAAACAAAATTACAGGTGACATTGCAAGATACTGGGGGGAAGAGACAGAAAGACATTAGTTACAGAACTGTGATACTGAGCAGAAGGCTAATGGCTGTATATGACGATATATCTGAGTGAGTTTGAAATTATGTAGCTCTGTACAGCAGATGGGAATTCAGAATTTTTGGAAATGTCAAATATATTTCAGAAAGATGTCTATTAAAAAGAGCTTACTCTTTGGGGACTTGACAGGTTCAACTTCAGTTATCTGGAAAAGGCCAAGATGGCAAATGGATGAGACATCACCTCAAATCATAAACTGACAAGGTCTGATGAAACACTGTCATTTGCCCAGCGTTGTCCAGTGTGTGCTATGAGAAGTCAAAGGCTAGACTCGAGGAAGTGAAGAGAGAAAGCTGACACAGCTAGATGGTCAAGTGCAAGTTAGCAGCCACCTAACTGGCACAGTTCATGGGATGTGGGACACAGGCCCTTAGCAGAAGGAAGAGAGGTCAGCCTGGGCTGGAAGAGACAGGAACCAAGGCTTCTTCTGGCATTTGGGTCAGCTGTTGCAGCCTGGGGAGGATGGGAATTAGTAAAGGGGAGGAGAAGGTTCTCAAGCTGATGGAGGCCACTCAAGTAAACACCCTGGGGTAGGACTAGCAAGAGTACATGAGATCAGCAGAGTTTGGTAGAATAGCAAGTCGGCTAACATATGGGATAGTAAATCAGATTGTAAGTCTATCAGCAGTTGAGCAGAAGTACTTGGATCTCCATTGTAGTGGTCAAGAAAAAGAAACAATCTAACAAGTGTGTGGGGGGAATTATCTTGTCCAATTTCACCTACATAATCAAGTCATAAATACCCAGCTTGCAGTGGTGTGCCCCTCTGGGAAATTGCCTGATGTCTAGAATCTCCCTGCGTCTCTTTGCCCCTTCTGTCAACCACATCCTGAGAAACAAGCAGCAGAGTTGTTTGTTGTTGTTAGGTGTCATCAAGTCGAGTCTGACTCATAGTGATCCTGGGTAAAATAGAATCAAATGCACCCTGATTCTGTGCCAGGCACATGATCTTTTTTATTTTGAAGCCCATTGTTGCAGACACTGTGTTAAACCATCTAGTTGAGAGTTTTCCTTTTTTTCATTGACCTGCCACTCTCCCAAATATGATAGACTGTATTGCATGAATTAACTAGCTCTGGCCTTCCTCCCTTGTTGTTATTGTTGTTGTTCAGTGCTGTTGAGTTGGTGTCCAACTCATAGTGACGATATGTATAATAGGCAAAACAGTACTGTTAGGGCTTCTCTGCTATTCAAAGGTTTTTCAATGGCTGATTGTTTCTTGGGAGTGGGTTGCCATGTCCTTCTTCTAAGCCTACAGCACCTGATGTTCCCAGGTAGTCTTCCATCCAAGTAGTAAGCAGGCCTGACCCTGCTTAGCTTCCAAGATCTGACAGGATTGGATGCCACGGTGGTATTGCTGCAGGCCCTTTCTCCCTAGGATCTTCTTTTGAATGCCTCATCTCAGCAAAATCCAACTCATTCATTTCACAGAGAAACTGAGGCTGAGAGTGATGCAGCAAGAGTGATTGAGCTGAGAACACAACCCAGATTCCAGTCCCCAGACGTTTAGTGCAGGGTCATTTCCATGTAGCCCATCCCTATTCTTCCCCACACTTGTATCCAATCTGTCTATATACCAGCAGGCCCAGGGTAAGTGCAATATTTAGACAAGTGCAAGAAGGGGGAAAAGTCAACAAGGGAAAGTGAAGTAGCCAAAAGCCATCAACACTGGTAAGTTGATATCATCCCATAGGCCCAAAAGCTCAAGAAGAGGGATGGGTACCCTGCAATCCTAGAACCATCTTGGTAGTAGAGGTGCTGCCACAGGCCAAGAATAGAGGATCACAAGTATTACCCAACCCACAGCACAGAGGTGGTAGTAGTGATTGTGAGTTGGTGGAGGACATAAAGACCCTGGGGCTCCCTCTTCTACTGTTCACTAATTTCCTGGTGAGCTAACTGAAAGCCAGAGGGCAAGGGAGTCAAATAGTGGAATCCATCCGGATCTCTGCCCAGAACACAGAGAGAGGCTAGAAGGAAACAGAATCAATCCAGAGGAGCAAATCGAGGTGATTCCACCAACTCACAATCCTCACCACCACCTCTGACATGCAGAAAGAAGGAAACATGTCCTCTCAGATCACCCTGAAGGCTTCCCATCAGGGCTCGGGAGACACTCGCTGAATTGCCTTGAGTTTGACGTCAACAAAAGCATCCCAAAAGTCTCATGTGCTGTTGCTACAGAAGGGGCCGTAGCCTGCTGGTTGCTGTGGACTTCAAGTGTTGACTTCCCTTTTATGGGTTAAGTTCTGTCTACCCTTTGCAACTCAGTAACACAGCGTTGGTGACAATCCCTTTGCTTGTGTCAGCCAGCCTCAGCGTCAGGGGCTGGATCTTTCATGCTCACATGGAGCATTGTGCTTAGAACACAACAGGAAGGTGGGAAATGCTTATTGAGCCAAACTGAAGGTCAGACAGAGGTATCTTTGCCTGGGCAAAGTGCTCTACACCCCTCAGCACTTTCTATTCAAAACACTCTCTGAATATCTCATCAGTGATCAGCTTCCACGCAGATCCACGGTCTCCAGAGGCTGCCTCCTTGCAAGGCAAGGATTTTGAGCTTCAGTCAGCAAATCTTGTCATTGTCTTTATTATTGAATCAAATTTTCAAACCAATCATTCCTTACACCGTCAACTTAGTAGCTGCCTCCATCTCTCATCCAAATTATCACAATTGTGCTCAGATTGGTCTCTCTGCTCTCTCTGTAGCCCTGACACCCACAGGAGCCTGGTTGATGCTTTTAAAACTATAGACACCTCATGCCCCTCCAATGGCCTCTGTCTTACTCAGAGTAAGATGTGATGTCTCTATAAAGGCCCTCAGGGCCCTCATGGTGTGGCCCCTATCTCTTACTGCTTAACTCCCTGCTTAGACTCGAGCCACACTGGCTGCTCACAGCCCAGCCACCTACCTCATCTGGGCTTTTGCATTTCCTTTTTCTACTGCCTGGAATTCTTTTCTCAGAGATGTCCACATAATTTGTTGCCAGCAGATTTTGCTCAAATTTCACTTCATCTAAGAGGGCTCTTCTTACCATTTTATGAAAAACAATACCCTCCATGGAACTATAGATCCCTCTCACACTGATTCATTTTTCTTATCACTATCTAATAGTCTGTATATTTATTTGTTATCACCTTTACTTTTTGCCCTCCTACCTCCCAGCCTCCAATATGTTGGCTCTCTTTCCTTTTCTGGTTTTTGTTTCTTTGTTTGTTTTGATTTGATTTTGTTTTGCTTTTGTTTGTTTTGTTTTGTTTTTTGAGATAGGATCTTGCTGTGTAGCCCAGCTTGCCTTGAAAATAGAATTCACTACACAAACCAGGCTAGCCTCAAACTTGTATTGATCCTCCTGCGTCAGTTTCCCAAGTATTGGGCTTACAGGTATGCACCACTATGCCTGGCTCCAGAATATTAGTTCTTTAAGCACTGAGATTCTGTTTTTTAGCACCATGCCCTTAGTGCCCAGCACATCAAAAGAGCTTAATGGGCTGGGGATGTTGCCCAGTGATGGAGTGTGTAGCAGGGGTAAGGCCCTGTGTTCAATCCCCACCACCCATGGAAAAGAGAGAGAAGAAGAGAAGAGCCTAATGAGTGGCTACTTAATGAATAAGTGAATGAACTGTAAACTTATTGAAGATATCAGGAAGCTCATGAAATTATACCCAAAGCTGCATCATAGTTTTCCAAATGACTTCCAAAATCATCATCAGATACTCTGAAGGGTCCTTGAGCAACAACTTGAAAGTATAATACAGGAGCTGAGTAGATGTCAGGAGCTCTGTGATTTCATCCCGTAAGGAGATATTGTCATTCCCACTACAGTTACGAACATTAAAGCTCAGAGAAAGAGGGTGAACAGGTAGGAGTTCATGTACTTTAGGCCGTTTGTATCACCTATAAAGCAGGAATACAATACCTATTTAATTTCTATTATATTTACAAAAGCCAAAGTTGTTGAGGCTCTACTGTGCATACTGCTGTGGTCAAATAATGACCAAAATGTTCAGCCCTGCAGTCTCAAGAAACTCAAGGTTGAATGAAACAATGTGTGGGGGGAGTGGTGGTAAATTTTATTAACTGGGAGATGTTAATGACAGCCAATGGGGACATTCTTGTTCAAAGCCATTCAGATACAAAGAGAGTTTCCATTAAAGAAACTTCTTAAAAATCTTTCCCCTCAACCTTCCTTATTCTAGTTAATATTTTCAGGTGCCCAAATAAGAACTAAGTAAGCATTTTACCTTGGTGCTCAGGCCTTAGCTGAACCATAGTGAAGAACATTTTCATGCCTATAATATATGTGCGCCATATTGTTCTCCAACTATACCTTATAATGTTGTTATAATGATTAAATGAGATGATGCCTTTACAGAGCTCAATGTGAACCAGAAATACAATTACTATTGTTAGTGTAAACTTGTTTAATTTTTACTTAGTATGCTGACAATGGTATTTAAATGATAATAGTAAGTACTTGGAAGGCTAGAAGGCAAAGGAGAGAAGAAGAAGACAATAAATATATATTTCTAGCCAGGCATGGTGGTACACACCTGGAATCCCAGAAACTCAGGAGGCTGAGGCAGGAGGAAATAAGGTTTGAAGCTAGAGGCAGCCTGTGTAACTTAGTGAGACACTGTCTCAATTTAAAAAATAAAAAGGGGCTGGGGGTACAGCTCAGTGACAGAGCACTTGCAAAATATACATGAGCCCTGGACTGAGCCCTCTAATTCCATCTACAACATCATGTGTACTTTGTGTATTTAATTAATCAGACATTTGCTAAACCCCTGCGGAAATCATAGAGATGATGTACAAGTCCCAGACTCTGACCTGAAGCTATGCTTTAGGAAAAGTAACTCGATGTGCATCTAAGAAGGATTAGGTTGGGGATAGGCTGAAGGCAGAAACCAGTATTGACTGTAGTGTTTCAGGTGAGAAATTGGATGGGCTAAGAGGTTGGTCCCAGAAGGAGTAGTGAAAAAGGAAAAGCACAGAGGTGCTTAGAAGGAAAACATAATAGGGCTTTGGTGACACATGTTCATTACTTAATAATTTTGTTTATTCAGTTCCTTTTCCTGGGCTCTTTCTGCTGCACTCTGCCATGATCCACTGGAAATATAAGGATCTGAATATTATGATCACATGCTTTTGTTCTGTGGCTCTCAAGAGCCAGATGTAGGAGTAGGAAGTCTGTATATGTTGTTGCATTTAATGATCAGGAGATCCCTGTAAGGAGGTATCATCATTCCCACTGTACAGTAATGGAAACTGAAGCTCAGAGGCAGAGAGTAGACAGCTTGCTCAAGCCACACAGGTAAGTGGAATTGGACTAAACATCAAGGTTTGTGGATCCTAAACCTGTGCTCTTTCTTCTGCATCAGAGATGACTGGGGAAAGGTATATATCACTTCAGGGGTCAGAGTCTAATGAGCTGAAGGTGGGGGACAGTCATGATGGGCAGTTGTAATAGGGTGCCCTCAGAGCCTCCATACATGGAAGAAAGATTAGGAGAAGAAAAATCCCAAGACATTTAAACAACTCACTCTGAGGAATTTCCTCACTATCAACTGTGTAAGAAGGCATGCTCTGGCTTCATCTCCAAAGCCTGGGGGTCCGTTCTAGGCTCTATGATTACGTTTCTGCATAACCTCAGCCAACTGATTCTCCCTCAGTGGGCCTGGGTTTTCTCACCTGGCAGGAGTGTTGAGAGCCAAAGTTCTTTCTGGTTCTCATTTGGTAGGACACCTGGGAAAGCTGAATTCTAGTGAGCTAATTATGGACTGCCAAAAGAACCAAGAGATCTGTCCTAGAAGAAGTACAACCAGAGTGCTCCTTGGAAGCAAGAATGGCCAGACTGCATATTACACATTTTGGACATGTAGTCAGAAGAGATCAGTCCCTGGAGAAAGACATATTTGGGAGAGTGGCAGGTCAATGACAAAAAGGAAAACCCTCCACCAGATGGATTGACACAGTGTCTGCAACAATGGGCTTAAACATAAGATCATGTGCCTGGTACAAAATCAGGAAGTGTTTCAATCTACTATACATAGGGTTACTATGAGTCGGACTCGACTCGACGGCACCTAACAACAGCAACAACAATAATTAATCTAGGGAAATGGAGAGATTCAGCCAGTATTTTGCAGTCTTTTTTCTTTTCCCCACTGGATGATTTTTCTATTGCTTTCTCATACATCTCTAAAGTTTCAGACAGAATGAACAGGTTGGGGGCCTGGGAGGATGTCTATGGGAAGTCTCAGGAGCAAATCAGGAAAGCCTGGACCAGGCCTTTTCCTCTGGGTCCCATGACCTCATTCACATTTCCCTGGAGTCTGAGGGACACGATGCCTATTATCCAGACAGAGAGAGCCGTTGTTGCAGACGACCAAATGCCTGTGTGTGTTCGTTTCTTCATGTTGCTGTAACAAAATACTTGATTTATAAACAACACAAATTACAAAGAGCAAAAGTTCATTTCTCCCAGGTTGGAAAGTTTAAGATCAAAGTTCTGGTGTCTGGAAAAGGATTGCTCCCCATAGAGGGTACTCTCTAAATGTCCTCACATAGAGGGAACAGAGGAACAAAAAGGCCTAAACTAGTTCCCTCCAGCCCTCTTGTAAGGGATTAATCCCATTCATGACAGTTGAGCCCTCGTACCCTAACCTCCTCCCCAAAAAACCCTCCTCTTAAGACTGTGGCATTGGGGATAAAGTGTCAACCTGAACTTAGAATGGAATGAAAACCTTCAAACTATAGCACTATGGGTGCAGCCTGGCCCTCTGCTCTCCACACTGAGAATGAGGATTGGGTGAGCCAGAAGATGGGTGGGGGAGTCAATGGAGGAGAAGCACCCACTTCTCCCAGCTGACACTTTGAGCCCTTTAGCCCACACTCCACGCTGGTGAATGCAGACGCTGAATACCCAAGGGCAGTCAGAGGCTGAGCTATTACACATGTCTGGGCAAAAGCAAAATTGGGGCACAGAATGGACTTCTGTTGAGGCAGGACTTTCAAAGGGATTGGTGCCTACGCTGAGGGTTTCTGTTGGCACACAGGAGCCCTATTCAGTTGAAACTGAACCTCTCCGTAAACTCCTTTGCCTCCTACCTGTTTTTGTCTCTCTTTTTCCTTATACTTCGCTCAACAATATCAAGGAATAATACACTTTTCCCCAGTAAACAGTGAGAAATAAATTAGATTCTTGGTAAGAGTATGCGTTAGCTAACTCATGATTTGATTGTTAAATTTTCAGAAGTTGTGTGAGATGGTTGTTAAAGACAGCAGTTATTAAACATTAAATTATATAACTTATAATTAAATAATGGTGAAAGCAACAGTAATAAGTATACAGAACCATCACTTCCTAATTATTTTCCTACAGTTTACAATTTATTTTCTATGGTTTTGAGGTTACTTATACTGTATAATGGTGTGCAGATATCTTTCCAACTTTGTGTTTGGTGAAGTCACCCTGGCAGCTTTAAATTGGTCATGGTTAGGAGTATTTGTATCATGCAAATATATAGTCATTACAAATTGAAGGCAGAGTTATTGATTTGTTAACTGTCTAGATGTAAGAGAGCAATGAGTAAAACGTTAAGAAATTAAAATGGAACTTAAAAGTGTCCCACATTTATAATGATTACTTTGCAAATAACACACACACTAAATATGAGGAAATGTTATTTTAGTGTTCCAAAACAAGGACCTGAATCAGCAAAGGAGTTAACCATGTCATTGATGAACAAATGAGATTACAACATGTATCTTCACCATTGCACTAGCATCTTATTCGTTAATTAAAGTGAGACTAAGGGCTCGGATTTATCTCAGTTGGTAAAGTGCTGCTCTGCAGTTTCTGAGGTCCCAAGTTCAATTCCCAGCACTGCAAAAATGGGAGAAGGACATGGCCATCCACTCCTGAAGCAATCCCCAAACAGTCAGCCATTGAAAACACTATGAGGGTCGCTATGAGTTAGACATGACTCCACAAGCACCTACCAACAAAGTGAGGCTGTCAACTAACATTCACATCTAATCTATGTGCATTGTTTATTAGTGGCTATCATAGATAGCAACATATACAAGAATCTGGCAAAAAATCAATGATACAAGGATTTGGTAAAAATCAATGCACACCTCCTGTGAGAATCAATGGATTACATGGAATTTCCAATAAAGGATGTTATTTCTTTTTACTTATAAATTGTGTGCTACATACACTTTAAATTAGCAAACTGTGTACTCAGCTAATATATCGACCTATGTAACTTATATACATATATACTTGAGGTGCCAAAAAATGTATACATGTTTAAAAAGACGTTATCTATGTATTATGTTTTAAGTTGAAGTGAATTATGGTAGCCATGTGCAGTATGACATTTGCTCAAAAGATGGTGTCAATCGTATGAATGCTGGTGGACCATGCATCGGGCAAGACCGTCAAAGAAAATGGTGGAAGTATGGTTTTCGTTAGAGGAGTGCAAGGCCCTTTTGAAGTGGCATTTGAAGCTTGGGAATGAGGACACAACAACACCTCCAACACATCTACCAACTGCATGCATTTGTTATAAGTTTGAGCCCCTTGGACTGTGTTTGAGGTGCACAAAGGAAGACCTGGGAAGCCTCACACAGCAACACATCCTGCTGCTTCTGCTACCGTAACCGTCTTGAGAACCTCTTGTAATCACAGAAGTCAAACGTGAATTGTATTCATCTTTTGTTATGACAGATAGTATGCATTACAATTTTAATACAGTTTTTTCCTTTCATAAAATGTGTATGCGTTTTTTGGCACTGTGTGTGTCTGTTTCTGGAGAGCAGCTTGGCAAATATTTACCAACATATCTCTGGTTCTCAGAGTTATAATTCACCTGACAGAAAAATGGATACCTGTATATAACATCACGGTTTATGACATTGAGCTTGGACAGCATTGGGCCCAGAGCCAACAAGATAGTTAAATGATTTGTAGACAAGATCAAGATTCTATAATGTTATTAGATTACATTAAAGTACTCTATCATTTTTATCTCCGATGCTTTTTATTGACTTCCTAACAAAGTCACTCATTCCTTATCTCCAAATAAAAATTGCTGACAGTAGTCTTTGACATTGAGAACGCTTAGTGGCACAAAAACAGGGCAGGTGGTGGAGCCCAGGGTACAGCTCAGAGAAGCGGAAGCAGGCCGGGAGACATGCCTCCTAAGCCAAGCTCTCCTCTTCTCACTCGAAAGCTTGCGTGTCCTAGGAGTGAGATTCTTTGCCAGAACAAGCAGGTGGACATTTGAAAAGGCTCGGCTCTGGCAGACTGCTTGCACCGACCAATTTTACCTCTGTGAGATACCCAGTAAGCACGCTGTCAATGCAGTCAGGAGCAGGTCAACACGAGGCCAATGTGTCAAAAAATCACTACTAAGATGAAGGGCACGCTCTGTCTTATACAGTGCTTGGGGCTTCATATACATTAGCTTTTTCTCTTCAATGGCTCTCTGCCATCATTACTATTATTACCTGACCACATTTTACAGATGAGTAGTTTCACTAACAAACATTTGTCAGATCCAAACAAAGTTTAGCCGGCCTTTGCTTACAGGCCTCTCCAATTCTAATATCTCTCTTCTTGCCCCTGTTTTACCACGAAGGAGGTAGCCTGTGAGAGCTGGCAACATGGAGAGGGAAGACGGTGAGTGCATAGTCACACCCCGTGCATGTGAAGGCGGAGAACAAGCAGCAGCTCTCCTCAAGCACCACACTGGCATACAGAGCCCCTGGAAGGCCAGGCTCATGCATGGAATCCCAGTGATTCAGGAGGCAGAGGCAGGAGGATTGAAAGTTCGAGAGACCATGCTGGGCGCAGTGGCGCATGCCTGTAATCCCAGCGACTCGGGAGGCAGAAGCAGGAGGATCACAAATTCGAGACCAGAGGCAGTCTGTGTAATTTAGTGAGACCCTGTCTCAAAAAAGTAAAAAAATAGGCTGGGGGTGCAGCTCAGTGGCACAGCACTTGCAAAGCATGCAGGCATGAGGCCCTGGGTTCAACCCCCAGTACCACCAAAAGAAAGCAAGAAAGCAAGCAAGCAAGAAAGAAAGAAAGAAAGAAAGAGGGAAAGTTCGAGAGGCCGCCTATGTAACTTAATGAGACCCTGTCTCAAAATATAAAGTAAAAAATGGGTAAACGGTACAGTTCGGTGGGAGAGCCCTTGCAAAGCATGTGTGAGGCCCTGGGTTTAGCCTCCAAATATGGGGGAAAAAAGCCTCTGGGAAGATCTGTTCTCAGCAAGCTTCCCTTTTAGTAAAAAAAAAAAAAAATGACATTAGAGAAATGCTCACATGACTGCGATGTGCCTGAATTTGTGGGGCCCAGGACTCCCTAAACAATTCAGTTAAGCACTGGCTAGAAATTCCAGATGGGCTTCCCAGTTTATATCTTCAATGAACTCTTAAGAGAAAACAGTAACAATAAAAATAATAACAGCAAATATTGATGTAGTATTGAACATGTGCCAGGAGTTGTTCTTGAGTACTTTACTACATATTAAACTAATTTCATCCTCAAAATAATCCTACAATATAGGTCATTGTGACAGCGGATGCTGGTTTCTGTGGTCCATCCTTGTCTTCTTTCAGGGCACATAGCTATGGCTCCATTTCCCAGTCTCCTCTTGGGCTGGGTGTGTTATGTGACTGGGACAGCCAATGAAATGGGAGTGGAAGGCACATGTGCCTCTTCTAGGTTCCCATCCCCTGTTTTCTTGGAAACAGACTATTACAGTTGTTAGAAGGACTATCCGCCTGAGTCCCCTGAATGATAAGAACAGAATCCCTGGCTCATCTGGATTATTTTGTGAATGAGAAATAAACATCTTTTATGCTGAGCTAATGAGTTGGACGACTCGATGGCATCTAACAACAACAACAATTGTTGTTAGGTGCCGTCGAATCGGTATCCGACTCATAGCGACCCTCTGCACAACAGGGGAAACACTATTGTCAGTGCTTCTCTGCTGTTCATAGGGTTTTCAATGTCTGATTTTTTGGAGGGGGTTGCCAGGTCCTTCTCCCAAGCCTACAGCACCTGGTGTTCCCGGCGGTCTCCCATCCAGGTACTAACCAGGCCTGACGCTGCTTAGCTTCCGAGATCTGATGGGATCGGATTCCACAGGGCTACGGCTGCAGGCAACAACAACAACAATACATGGTTGAATTTATTTGTAACCACCACTTAGTGCACTCTAGCCAAAATCTGGAGCTGGGATTTAGCTCAGTTGGTAGAATGCTTGCTTTGCGCTTTCTGAGGCTCTGTGTTCAATCAGCACAACCACAAAAATGGGAGAAGAACCTGGCAGCTCACTCCCCAAACAATCTCGAAACAGTCAGCCATTGAAAACTCAATGAATAGCAGAGAGGCACTGACAATGGTGCCAGGCATGGCACAGTGTAGGGTAGTGTTTCATCTATTGTATATAAGGTCACTGTGAATCAGACCTGACTTCACAGGACTTAACAAAAACAAAACAACCAAATGTTATACTATCCTCCTCCTCCTCCTCCTCCTCCTCCTCCTCATCATCATCCTCATCATCCTCACCTCTATTTTATGGATGAGGAAGCTCAAACACAAGTAATTTGTCCATGGTCATACACCTAGCATAGCCGGAATTTAAGCCCAGGCAATCTGGCCCCAAATGACACGCCCTTAGCCATTGTCTTGTCTGCTCCGTTATGGAATGGATAAAAGTACTCAGGAGGAATACAAGCTATGAAGAAGGGGGTATGGGGGTGACACTGGCCACCAGGTGGACTCATGCCCTTTAATGTATGTCTAGTGGCAGGCTATACCCAACTTCCTGGGAGAAGATCCTGCAGGACCCAGCAGCAAGAAGGTCAAATAGGTTGGAACAGGACACATTTCCTGAATCCCAAGTTTCTCAGCCCCATGGGTTAGCCTGGTTACTGAACATAACAGCATGGATCACCACCAATTTGCTCCATGCTCTGGGAACACAGCCTTTTAAATCTCCATTTTCACAGAAGGAGTTCTGCCAGCTAAGGGAGGTGAATTACCTGCCCAAGGCCACCCAGGTAGCAAGTAATATAGATCAGGGGTTCGTATCCATCCCAGCTGTTCCTCTAACCAGCATCCAACACTGCCTGGTAGGAGTGAGGAGCTGGGAATACCAGCTCTATGAACTCCAAGTAGAAGCATGCCAGTGGCGAAAGGGGTTTTCATCTTGATCTCACAGGTGCTCATTTGGAGGTCATTACAGTATCAGACAACCAAAACCCTATGAGGGTTGCAGCTGGGATTTAGCTCAGTTGGTAAAGGCCACTCTGCAGTCTCTGAGGTCTGGAGTTCAATTCCCAGCACCGCGAAAATGGGAGAAGGATGTGGCAATCCACTCCCAAGGCAATCCTGAAACAATCAGCCATTGAAAACTCTGTAAGGGTCGCTATGAGTCCTACACAACTCCATGGCACCTAACAACGAGGGTCGCCATGAGTTGGCTTCTAACAACGGTGTCCACAGCGATCTTGCCTTTTCCAGGGCATCTCCACTAGCTTTATCTCGCCTCCTCTCCACTTCCTGCAGTGTTCCCTCCCCATCCACTCTGCCTGGGCACTGCGGTTCAAGCGCATGCCCCTTTTGGGCCCCCTGCCTTGGGCCTCCTCCAGGCCATGGGCTGTGCCTCACTCTTCAGGGAAGTCCCGGGAGCCTGAGCCAGGAAAGGTGTGCTGAATGCAGAAGGGACCAACAGGCGAAGAAGGCCAGGCAGGTCCCGCCATCCCCATTCTAAGGACCGGGTGACTGAAGGCAGTAAAGGGACCCCACGGCTGGCCACAGCTGCTCCTGTGACCACTGGTTTTTGTGTCTCGTGGCTCCAGATGTGTGGTTCAGTAATCACCAAGAGGGGAACCCAGAGGAGCGCGCATGGCGAGTGGGCGCGAAGGGGCTTTCCAAGACCCCATCCATCCCCTCCAGGGCCTGGCGTGAAGAAGCTGCTGGGGCCCCAGCCCCCGACGTCAAGCAGCCAAGCTCAGCCCACCTGCTGCCCGGCAGAGTAATGGCCCCGGGTTGGGGGAGCAGGGCCTGCCCCGGACCCTCTGCCGGCCCTGTGGGTTTCTCCTAGGCGAAGCTTTGTAGGGGTCGCCGCAGGCCGAGGGGTGGCCGCGCCCCCGCTGCCGCTTCCTTTGTCCCAGCCCCGCCGCTGCGGCGCTGCCCGGTGCACCAGCACCATCTAGGGGCGGCCGCGTGGCACCCGAATGCGGAGAGAGGCTCCGCTGGGATCCGAGGGCCATCGCGCGACCTTGGCCAAGTCCCCGGTTGGCCCTGCCCTCCGCTTGGTTTCCCAGATTAGCGTGGAGGTGACAATCGTGTCCACCCGTGTCCACCCTCTCAGCATTCCTCCTTCGCTGGCGACTCCATTTTAACCCCCAATCAAGTTTGATCATCTCCACAGCTGCTGACAGACAAGGAAACTGAGGTTCTGAGGGGTTAAAAACTTGTCCCAAGGGGCCCTACAGGTCTGGGAGACAACCAAGAATAAAAACCAGGTGCTTTTGATCCCACAAATCAGTGCATTTATTTAGCTCTTTTGCTGTACTGCTTGGCCCAGGCAGTTTGTCCTGATAGAGGCAGCTATTGTTCTTGTTAGGTGCCATCCAGTCGAATCATAATGACCCTCTGTACAACAGGGGAAACACTATTAGTGCTTCTCTGCTGTTCATAGGGTTTTCAATATCGGATTGATTTTTGGGAGGGGGTTGCTGGGTTCTTCTCCCTAGCCTACAGCACCTGGTGTTCCCAGGTGGTCTCCCATCCAAGGACTAACCAGGCCCGACCCTGCTTAGCCTCCGAGATCTGACAGGATCGGATACCCGGATGCCACAGGGCTAGGGCTGCAGGCGGAGGCAGCTATAGGAAAGTTTATTACCTGTTTCTTCCTTGGCCTCTGCTACCTACTTCCTGTGTCACCTGGGTCAAATCAAGTGACCTCTCTGAGACTTAATTGTGTCACTGAACTATAGGGATCTTCCCAGGACTTTTCTCTGTCCTGGTTCACAGGGAGGTGGGTGCTAACCATGGGAAGGTTTCTAAGCCAAAAATGCAGTCCAGGCAGGTAAATCAGATGGAGTGAGTCACCGTGAGAATCGGGCAGAAAAGGACTGTGAGAAAAGAGCCGGCTCCATAAACCTGCCAAATTATCATTCCCACAAAGGCAGCACTGCACAGCCCTCCAGGCACAGCGAGCCTCCTTCAGCCCTGGCTTTGAGGCCCCGGGAGCCCGTGTCATTATCTCCATTTTACAGCTGAGAAAATTGAGGTAGAAAGAGCTGTAGACATTTTCTCAGAGTTGCGGTCCTGGTGGAGCCAGGACTGACCTCATGGCCTACCACTCTGTGCTCTGGTCCCCTCACCCGCTGGGGTTCTCCCTGGGGGATTCTAGAATAGTCTGAGAGCCCATGGCCTGTAGCGCTCCACTGGAGGGTGCTGCCCTGGTGATCAGGAAGAAGAGTGGAGAAGGGTCTGGTCTGCAAAAGAGAAGCCCCGAGGCCCATGAAGTCTATTTCCAAGAGCAGGGGGGCAAGGCGTGGACGAGTCAGCAGATGGAGCAGACAAAGTAGGGCCGGACAGGCGCTGGAGGGATGAATGGAGCCGTCGGGTTTTAGCAATGCTGCAGCTTTGAAGCCAAGCAGCCTAGGTGGTGCCTCCTCGCTAAAGTAGCCCACAGCCGGTGTCCTCTCCCCGAGGGCAGCTTTCCCCGGCCCCTCAGCATCTCTGGCTTCCCCTATGCCTTATTTGCAAAGGTTTCCTGATGACAGACCTGTGGCTGCAAGAACAAGGGCAGTGCTTCTGAACTGGCCTCCCTCCTGCTGGAGGGCAGATGTGCTGTGACCTACCCCACCCCACAGCAGAGGCCACCTTGGGACAGGCTTGCCCGGCCCTTTGTACAGGCTTCTGTGACTCTCCTCAGCTCTGCACAGCCCCCATCACTTCAGTAAGAAAAGGGAGTTTATGTCTTCGGCCCGGCAGCCTCCCCGCTGCAGCCCATGTCCGTTTGTTCTTTCTCGGAGCGCTGTCCATGCTCCCTAGACATGGTAAGCCTCTGGAGGCCCCGAACTGTTTTGTTCATTCTCGGCTTCTCACATCCCACTACAGCCCCCGCTCGATGCCCACAATGAGACGGTTTTCCAGAAATACTCTGGAAGCGATAGCACTCTTCTTGGACCTACTATATTCAGGGCACTCTGGTAGATCCAGAGGACACTCGGACAGATTGTCCCCCACATTTTACAGGCAGATCCCATGAGTCCCATTAGACATATGACTCGTGGGACCTACTTTAACATCTTGGTTGTTGCTAGATGCCTAGAGTCAGATTCAACTTATAATGAACCTATGTACAACAGAACAAAACACTCCTCGACACGGGTGGTGCCAGGCACACAATCTTTTTGTTAGAGCCCATGTTGCAGCCACTATGTTTCCTCTCATTTTGAATCGTGCCACATCAGCAAAAGGAGGTCCCAAGGGTTTACTCCATTCCCATCAGAAAGGCTGACTCTACTAAGAGAAGGCAACTCTTTCCCGATTGTTTCTTGAATGCTTTCTGGAGTGGGGGCTCATTTTCCAGCATATATTTGACACTGCTTCCCTGCTATTCATAGGGTTTCCCATGGCTAATTGTTTTGGGAGTGGGCTGCTGGGTCCTTCTCCCTAGTCTGTCTTAGTCTGGAAACTCAGCTGAAACCTGTCCACTATGGGAGGTCTTGCTGACATCTGAAATGCTGGTGGCATCACTTTCAGCACCACAGCAACACACAAGTCCCCACAGCACAACAAGCTGTCAGACACGTGGGGGTCACCAGCTTGGGGATGTATACAAATATGTCTCATTTCCACGTCTCACATGCCCAACTTAGCAGGTGTTTCTTCCCCTCTATCTAGACCAACTCCCACTCCACCCACAGTCAGCCACAGCCTTTCACAGCCTTTAGGTCTTTCTCAGGATGCAGAGATCAGACCTGTCCCCAAATGCCAGATGAAGAGGAAGCTGTAGTCTCGTCACTGCCTGAGTGGACTCACGGGAAACTGACTTACTCAGAATGCCAAGTCTACTGCTTCTCTGGAGCCTTTGCTGGCCTCGATCCTGCCCGGCCCCAGTGCTCCCAAGGTTACTGCCCTTGTCATTTCTGAACACACCTCAGACGTCCTGACTAAATGCCATCTCCTGGGTGGCCAAGGTTGGGCCTGGAGGGGCTTTGTCCCTCCTCAGCCACCTGTGCTGCAGGATTCCACCTGCCCTCACACTGCACCTGGCCTTCAGTCTGGGCCCCTGAGATCCCCCACTCTTCTCCACCAGGGGCTGCTCATGCCCCAGAGAGGATCCAGTAAACAGTACGTCTCAAAACCCCAATTAGGACCCCAGCCCCTTTCTTTCCAGAAGGTTCCTTGGCGCTTGAGAAAATGTGCCCACTGCTTTTCTCATTTATCAACTTAACTGGCCACAGGTATCAAGAAGTATCAATTTTGTTAGACCAGAAAAACTCCCCAAACTCCTTACTATCCCTTCAATTGATGACAACTCCTCTCATTTTTAATTGAAAAAGGAAGCTAAGTTGAGTGATTTAGCAGAGAAGCTCTGTGGCTAGAGAAGACCTGCCATTCCCCTCTCCAAAACAATAAGCAATGAGCTCTGAGCCCCCACCCCATCTCCCAGGTGAACAGGAAGGCTGCATGCCAGCCAGGCTCAGAGCCTTGCAGAAGGTCACATAGCTCATGGGGCGGAGCTAGGTCCAATGCAGCTCTGCCTAGCTCTAAATCCTGGCTTTTCCCATTAGTGTGCTTTCTAGTGAGGGTATTTCACTGTCCTAAGTATGACCCACATTTGCAGGCTGTTGGAGATTTGCTATTTTTACCTCCAGTACTATTTAAAGCACGACTCCTGCCCTACGCCATCCTCACTCCTAACTCTGGTACAAGTGTGTTAAAGTCAGCGCATCCAGTTTTTCTGTCTGATCCTCAAATTCTATGATGTCTAGTGGGTGTTACACCATACTAGTTCATCAAATATTCCACAATAGTGAGGCATGTGCTGGTACCATTGGCTATCCAGTGAACTCCGTGTGTCCTTGGATCTCCCTTCTCCCACAAATCCAAACAGAGAACTTATCCAATCTCTTTGGAGAGTTTCCACATACCATGGGATGAATGAGCAAAATATAATGAGCTTTGTCAAGAAACCAGGACCCCACAGAAGTCAAGGGTAGTGAGTTCTCAGGGTCAGATGATCCCCAAAGGGCATTTGGATCATCCCTTTATAACACAGTTGAAAAGAGACTGGGAATGAGGGTGGGGAGACGATTTTCCTGTGGCCACCCAAAAATGTTGATGGAAGTAGGATAAGAAAGAAGAGATTATATATGTCATTTGTTGTTGTTGTTAGGTGCCTTCAAGTTGTGTTTGACTCATAGCACCCTTCATACTGTTTTCAATGGGTGTTTCGGGATTGCCTTGGGAGTGGATTGCCAAGTCCTTCTCCCATTTTTGCAGTGTTGGGAATTGATCTCATGACCTCAGAGACTGCAGAGCAGCGCTCTACCAACTGAACTAAATCCCATATGTATCATAGAGACAAATTAATCTGTGCCCTCTCCAGGTATTATCTTTTAGAGGCATCATCACTGGGAAGTATGTAGGGTATAAGTTAATATCACTAATTTGTAAAAAAAAAAAAAAAAGGAAGGACATCACAGCAACTAACAACAACAACAAGATCCACTGAGTAGAAATGATTTCTTCAGGGTCACTAGGCTGCTGACAGAGTCGGAATCAGAATTGAGATTTCTTTCCAGGGAGTTGTTTGGTCCCATTGCTTCCCTTGGTCAGATGTAAAGTGCTAAGAAGGTTTTCAGCCTTGTACATGAAGCTGCTTTCTTGTTCATTCTTTCTGGGGAGAAAGGAGTGATGTTACGGCAAAGGAGCTTAGACTTCTGGGAACTGGCTCAGCAAAAACTCCACTTGCCCCATGCACCACAGCGACTTGCCTTTGATTATACATTATGGCATGGGTAAAAGGACTCAGATTTGGTGTCGGAAAGACTAAGCTAAACTCTCGAGTCCATTTCTTTGCTCGCACGCTCTTGGCTAAACTTCCTTAAACCAGGCGTTTCCAGCTCCCGGAAATGAATAAGCACCTTTGTTTCTTGCCCCTTGCTGCTTGATTCCCAGTTGCATTGTCCAGATTCGTGCAGTGGGATTTTAGTGTCTATATCTAAGCTTCACTTTGACTTGGACCCCAAGGTGCCTTCCTTTGGGTGTGACACTTGGGGCCCGGCAAGAACAGTGACTGAGTTGGCATTGTTCCTACCTCATTGTCATTAGGCATAGAGGTCTCTTAGTCTTGGTCACTAACAAGTGGATCAGACTCTCATTAATTCAGCAGATCTAGAGAGGCACATTATTTTCCTGCAGTAGGACAAGTCTATTGGTTCAAACATAAAATGATTGCTCAGCAGTAGGGGCTACTGCCTTGCGCATGGCTGAGGTCGCTGCTACTGGTTCCTGCAGCCTTCTAGACTGTGCGATTCCTGATGCTATGCCTAGGTAGGATTGAGGGTACCCCTGGGATGCTACCTCAGTACTAGGTCATCTGTCACAACATTCCTCTTTCCTTCCCAGTACAGAGGACTCTAATTTGGCCTCACATGTGCTAAGAAAGTGCTCCACTATTGAGCTGCACCTTCACATCATTTTTTTAAAATTTTAATTTTGAGACAAGTTCTTGGTAAATTGCATAAGCTGCTTATGGCTTTGAACTAGAGATCTTTCTGCCTCAGCCTCCCAGGTCCCTGGGATTACAAGTGTACAACATGGTGCCTAGCTTCTTTTTGAAAAAAAAAAAAAAAATTCAGACTTTCATTGTTACAAGGGTTGAGTCTGTGAATAAAGCAGAAAAGAACTCAGAAAGCTGCTTCCACAGGGCTATCAGACTGGGCTCAGAGTCAAGGAAATCTCTGTCCATTTGTCCTCAGGCTGTTATGGCCCAAGGCAGCTGCTTCAAATGCTTCCCACTGCTTGCATTTTGTGAACAAAACCCCCTTATTCTTACTGCATCCCTTTGTTCACCACCAGGCAGTTGGGTCTGAAGGTGTCAGGCCTAAAACACCCTTCACGTTAAAGTAGTAAACTCCCCTTATTTTGCATAAGGCAAATCAAACCCCAAGGAAGGGGCAGTAATGTGCCTTAGTTTGCTCAGTGAAGGCTTCTATAGTCAGGCATCCCAGTTCCTGATTAGCTCTTGCTTCCCCAAAGCACAGTAGAGGGAAGGAATAAACAGATCATCACAAGCCCTATTGGTAGAAATGAAATACTGAAAAGAATATAGGAGAGAGCCTTGAGTCAATTAGTAAAGGAACAGAGACAGTCACTTCATGGTGTTATGAAGAGCTGGTTCCTATCTGTGAAGGGAGGCTGGGTTCAGGGCTTTCATTAATACTGATTGTTTTCTGTCACTGACCTGTTGGTCCCTTGCTCATGAAGACTGTACAAGTCAGAGGGACGGAGGACAAATATAACTAGTTGTATTTCCAATAGACCCAAGAAATCGTGTGTGACAAAACTTTGCTCTTTCTGCTTCTACCTTGTGAATGGGAAGGCAGGAAATGTAGGAGCAGAAAGAAAGAGAAACCAGCCTCCCTTCCCTCCCTTCATCACTCACTTCAATTATTTGAGATAGGAAAGAGAGAAGGTAAAGAAACAGAGGCGAGGATCACTCTGAATCTCAAGTAAGGAAAGATCCTGTTTGGCGGCTTTTAGCTACAAAAGAGAGAGAGACAGGATTGCCAGAACCATCAGGCTTTTAAAGAGGTTCAGGGCATTCCATTCACAATGACATCAAAAAAATCACATAGAAAAGGTACACGTCTAACAAAAGGAGCACTAGACACGTACAATGAGAGTATTAAAATTTTGCTGGGGGAAACTGCAGATTTAAATGAATGGAGAGGCATTCCATATTCATGGATTGAAAGACCTGATATTATTGACAACTGTCTTACTCTGTTTTCTGTTGTTTGAACAGAACACCACAGACTGGGTAATTTATGAAGAAAAATTTATTTCTTACAGTTATGGAGGCTGAGAAGTCCAGCACAGAGGCACTGTAACTGGAGAGGGCCTTTATTATGCATCATAATAGGGCAGAGGGCATTATATGGCATGAGAGAGGAAGTATGCCAGCTCTGTGTTCTGTTTCTCTTCTTATGCAGCTAATTGCATTACGGGGCCCCACCCTCCTGATCTCACATAATCCTAATTACGACTCTCAAAGGCTTCACCTTCAAATAGTAGCAACATATGAATTTGGGGATTAAGTTTCTAATACATGAAATTTGGGAGATATAATTGGAATCATAAAAACAATCTGCCCCAAGTTGACCTGTAACTCCAATACAACTGCTATAAAATTCCAGTAGACATTTTTGCAGGATCCAAAAGGTATATAGAAATTCAAAACCTGTAAAATAGCCAAATAAGCTCGAAAAAGAACAAAGTAGGAGGACTTTCACTTTCCAATTCCCAACCCTAGGAAGCTACAGTAGTCAAGCTGATGTGCCACTAGCATGAACACAGACATAGGGATCAGCAGAGTGGAACTGAAGGGCCAGGAAGAAGTTATTATGTTTTCAGTCAGCTGAGCTTTAGCAAAGATGTCAAAGCAATTCTAGGGGAAAAGATAGTCTATTCAACAAATGGTGCTGGGGCAATTGAATATCCACATGCTTAACGATGAACTGAGATCTTTGCCTCAAACTATTCACAAAAGTTAACTCTAAGTGAGATACAGGCTTAAAGAGGTAAAACAATGAGGAGCGTCTGGGAGGAAACAGGAGGAGATCTTTGAGGACTTGAGTTCAACAGAGATTTCCTAGATACTATACAAAGGCATGAATATTAAAGGGGGGAAAAACCCAGATAAATTAATCTCATGAAAATTAAAAACTCCTATATTTTAAAAAGCCTGCAGCTGTAGCCCTGTGGCATTCGATCCCGTCAGATCTCGGAAGCGGGCCTGGTTAGTACCTGGATGGGAGACCGCCTGGGAACACCAGAAGCTGTAGGCTTGGGAGAAGGACCTGGCAACCCCCTCCCAAAAGTCAATCTGCCATTGAAAACCCTATGAACAGCAGAGAAGCACTGGCAATAGTGTTTCCCCTGTTGTACAGAGGGTCGCTATGAGTCGGATACTGACTCGATGGCACCTAACAACAACAACAACAACAACATATTTTAAAAAATGTAAAGGCAACGTACTTGGAAAAGATATTTACAAAATATATATCCAACAAAGACCCAGAATTTGCAAAGAACACTTACAGCTTAATAACAAGACAATTAATATAATTTTAAATGGGCAAAATACATGGATAGACACTTTACCAAAGATGTTACATGAATGACTGTTAAGCACATGAAAAGATGCTTAACATATATACTCATTACAGCCTATCACCTGGGCATAAGACTGTAATTCCAGTGACTTGGGAGGCAGAGGCAGGAAGATTGTGAGTTTGAGGCCAGAGACAGGCTGTGCAACCTAGCAAGGTCTTGTCTCAAAAAGAAAAACATTTTTAAAGGGGCTGGGGGTGCAACTCAGTGGTAGAGCACTTGCCAAGCATGGGTGAGGCCCTGGGTTCAACCCCTCAGTATTGCAAGTAAATAGTCATT
>VMDO01009432.1:0-77351 GCA_007922755.1 Pedetes capensis | reverse complement strand
CATACTACGTACATTCCATGTTCCAATTATTAATGGATGTTTACAGTTGTTTCTCCTCATTTTGAGTCCTGTCACATCATCACGTTGAGCACCCTGGGGTTTTACTCCATTTCCCTCATCACGGTATACTCTACTTGGAGGAGGCAACTCTTCCCCAGTAGTCTTTTGAGTGCCTTCCAACCTGGGGGCCTCATTTTCCAGCACTATATCTGACAGTGTTTCTTTGCTATCCATAGGATTTTCAATGGCTAGTTGTTTCGGGAGTGGCTCGCCAGGTCCTTCTCCCTTTTATTGAAGTACTATATCAAATACCTGTGCCAAATAATATATTATGCAGTTTACATGAAATATTAAGCAACCAAGTTGTAGAAACTGTCATTAACATGTTTTGGCAGTTGAGGAAAACAGCCCTTCTTGCAGATAAGAAAAATTTATTCAAAAAAATTCAACCTTCATGTAGGTTAGCATTCATAAGGTCTGACTTCAGTCTCTGCTTTTAAAGTATGCAGAACCCAAACTTGAAGTTGCACATGGTGGCACACATCTATGATCCCAGCACTCGAAAGGCTGAGGAAGGAGGCTCAAAGAAAGTTTGAGGTTATCCTGGTCTATGTAGTGAGTTCCAAAAGTCTTGAGAAAGTGATATATAGACTTAGACCTGGGTATGCAGAAACCTAAGATTCCACCAATGGTTCCAAAATTATGCTCCCATGTCCTCTCACTTCTCTGGCCAGACCACTGGACCACCTATCAGTGTATATTGAGTACTAAAATTTTAATGTTTTCCTTTTTTAAAATGGCTAATGTATACATGTTTTGGCAGTGTCTGTGTTGTATATCGCTATAATATTTACTTAAAATCTGTAAGAATAGTTAGAATACTCCTGCCTTATATGCTGAGAATTATCTGATAAGCGTCCATTTCTGGGGCTGGGGATGTAGTTCAATGGTAGAGCACTTGCGCAGCATGCGTGAGGCCCTAGGCCCGATCCTTGTTACTGTTGTTAGGTGCTGTTGAGCCAGTGTCCAACTCATAGTAACTCTATGTACAACAAATGAAAGACTATTGTCAGTGCTTCTCTGCTATTCATAGGGTTTTCAATGGTTGATATTTTTTGGAAGTGGGTTGCCAGGTCCTTTTCCGAAGCCTACGGCACCTGGTGTTCCCAAGCTGTCTCCCATTCAAGTACTAACCAGGCCCGACCCTGCTTAGCTTCTGAGATCTGACAGGATTGGACGCCACAGTGCTATGGCTGCATGCAGGTTTGATCCTTAGCACCACCAAAAAAAAAAAAAAGTCCATTTCCATGCATACTGATTCTGGAAATGATGCAGATTTTGAAGACTCGTGAATAATCTGAGATCAAATATGAATGGATAGCTTAGCTAACTGGGGGTTCCCATACATAGACTCAAAAATTGACACTGACTAATGAGTGAGGTGAAAATTTGCTTACTTTAACAATATTTGTCCTTTGCTAAGATGAAATAATGTGTGATTGTGAGCTGTATGAAACCGCTGTGTGTAAAACTGCTCACTTCTCACGTAAGATATTAAATGCAGAGAGAGACTGACCATCTCAGCCCCACTCACAGCTCTTTACTCCCTTAGACAGACAGAGAGCTTAGTTTTTTTTTGTTTTTTTCCTGCAGTCCTTGGGGGTTGAACCCAGGGCATCACACATACTTTGCAAGTGCTTTACCACTGGGCTATACCCCCTAGCCCGTTTTTAATTATTTTACTTTTGAGACAGGGTCTGGCTGAGTTGCACAGACTGTCTATGACCTAAGATCCATGATCCCCCTGTCTCAGACTCCCCTGTCACTGGGATTATAGGTGTGGATCACCATGCCTGGCAGAGACAGCCTAGTTTTAGGAGTAAGGACCATTCAGCAGAGGAACTGTCAGGACTCTTGAGGACATATTTTCTTGCTCTTTCCCTCCAGAGGAACTGCTAGATGATGCTTCACATCATTGTTGGGTTATGCCAGGAACTAGGAGAGATTTGCTATACTGTGTGTTATTTGGTGCAGATTGGGGCCTCCCTTCTCCTTGGTCCAACAGCGTCTGGCCATCTGCTTCTGTCCCCTGTGCCCATTCTGCTCCAGCCTCACTCGAGCCTCTCTGTTGGGACACACCTGGGACACTCCCGCCTTAGCACCTTTCCTTTACCTTTTCCTTCTCCCTGGATGCTCTTTCTGTGTTCATTTCACGTCTAATACCTTCCAGTCCTTCAAGTTCTTGCTCATATATCACCTGCCCAAGGAGGCCTGCACTGGCTGCCTTATTTAAATTTACAAACTGCCTTCCTTAACCCTTCCCTCTTCCGTTGAGAAATTTCTGAATACAAGTAAGGAGCAGTGTGAAATGGGTAAATGAATTTTATACTTATAAAATGGTCAAACTGTAGAGCAATAAAGTGAATGAATGACTGTTCACAGAGACATGGATGAATATCAGAAATTATTTTGAACTAAAGAAGCAGAGTGTGGAGAGAATACATCATAGGATTCCTTTCACTTAAGTTGCAGATTTATGGAAAATTGTTGGATGATAGAAGTGAGAGTCCTAGGTACCTTTCAGGGAGGTAATAGCTACAGCATATAAAGTAGATGTTTGAGGAGCTAGTGTGTTTTATTGCTTGGTACGGATGGTGGTTATATGATTTGTTCACATTATAAAAATTTATTGAGCTGTGCACTTACGGCTTGCATACTTTACTGTGGAGGTGCCAAAAAGGTACACACATTTTAAGAGATGCTATTTATGTATTACTTTTCAAAATTGAATTGAATTACGGTAGCAGTGTGTAGTATGATGTCCACTCAAATGATGGTGTCAATCAGATGGGATGGAAGAAGTGTGGAATCAAGCCAGAAGTTGAAATGTAGCTGCTATGTCTTGGGGAAGCCCTTAGTCTTCCCCTGTCCTTAGTATTCTCAAGTGTAAAGTCAGATTATCTTTTAGGGTAGCAGGTGAAGCACCCAGCCATGACTTGCACCCAACAAGGCTTAATAAATAGAACCCCCACCCTTGTCTCTGTAGTTACTGTCTCATGTATCAGGAAGGGCAGGCTCAGGAATTGAGATGTTTCGGGAAGTCAGTTCAAGTTGAAGATAAATCCATTTCACACGGTGACTAAGCTAACCCTGAGAAGTTGAACTTCTAATACATTGTTATTTGTTGTTAGGTGCCCTCAAGCTGGGTCTGACTCATAGTGACCCTATGTAGAACAGAAACACTACCTGATACTGTGTCATGCACACAATCTTTTTTTATGTTTAAGCCCATTGTTGCACTCACTACATTTCTTTTCATTTTGAGTCATGCTATACTAGCAAAAGGAGGTCCTGGGACTTTACTCCATTCCCATCATTAAAGTCAACTCTACTTTTTCTCGAATGTCTTCCAGCCTGGAGGGCTCATTTTCTGGCATTATATTTGACAGTGCTTCTCTGCTATTGATAGAGTTTTCAGTGACTAATTGTTTCTGCAGTGGGCTTCTGGGACCTTCTCCCTAGTCTGTCTTAGTCTGGAAGCCCATCTGAAACCTGTCCACCATGGGTGGCCCTGCTGGTATCTGAAATACTGATGTGATAGCTTTCAGCATCACAGCAACACGTGGCCTCCACAGCATGACAAGCTAACAAACACGTGGGGCTTCTAATACATTAGTGAAATTATATGGTTAGCCTCATCTTACTCCAAAATGACTTTATTAAAAGCCCCAAAGAGGAAATAGCATTATGCCTTTGGGAATTTGTGGTTTAATGAATTAACAAGCCAGGTCTCTAAGGGGCAGGTGGTATTGGAGCTTGGGAGGAGGTAGCACACTGAGGGTCTTTGCTCTCCTCCAAAATTCAGAGGGATTCCAGGGAGGAGGTGTGTCATTAAGGATCATGTCCAGGGCGGGGATGTAGGTCAGTGGTAGAACACTTGCCTAGGAGGTGTGAGGCCCTGGGTTGAACCTCTAGCACTGAAAAAAATCATATTCCAAGGTACCCTGAGGGGCAGCAAAAAGGAGGTACTATTTGCCTCCAGGGCACAAGGATATGTGGTTCCGGTTAGTGGATAACTCACCCCTCTGGGCTGGTTTAGACTCATCATTGTGGCCTGTGGTTTGGCATAGGGTAGGATGGAGACAGATATACTGATTTTAGAAAGGTAATTTTGGAAGTTGAACACCATGGTGCACATCTGTAATCCCAGTGACTTGGAGGCTGAGACAGGAGGATTGTGAGTTTGAGGTCAGAGGCAGCCTGGGCATGTGTGAGGTCCTAGGTTCAAACCCACACCCCTCAGTACTGAAAAAAAAGAAAAGATAATATTTAGGGTTTCCTGGTCTTTCCATGTATGAAAGGAAGGATATTACTAAAAAACCAGTAATACACAGGGATAACTTTGCCCTTGTCCAGTGACAGCAGTATTAGGCGAGGCCCCCGAACTGGAAAAAAGGTGTTGGTAGAAGATGACATTGAGGATTGAGGGTAGGTATGCATCTGTCCATCAGCATCATTCTTAGTTCCCTGAATGCTCAGGGAAACTGTTTGAGGGCCTGGTTGGTTGGGAAACAGAAAAGTTTACTGAAAAATAAGTGTTTTCAAAGCAGACACACCGATATTTGAATAGCAGTGACTTGATGGAAAAGAGCAGAAGCTTTAGAGAGTTGCAGAGGAGACTTCAAGTTCTTTGCCATTTGAACTTCCATTTCCCTATCTGTAAGAAGGAGGTAATTATGTTACTATCTACCATGGTGGCTGTATTACTGAGCTAATATACGTAAATGGCTTAGCATGCTGTTTGACTCATGTGCTAAAATTTCTGCATTTCTTAAGAAATGTGGATCCTTGTAATTGTATACAGTAGTGTGCTGTGACCAGTTTCCCCGAAGAGCCTCCCATTCTCTTATGAAAGTTCCTGGCCGGCTTCTGAACCAAATGTGTGGAGAAGCTGGTCACGGTTTCCCTGTGCTGATGGAGTGGTTTCTCTTGAGGCAGGGCAGAAGTTGGGCAGAAGGCCATCATTAGAGAGCAATTAGGAGCCGAACAAATTTAGAGTCCAGTTTAATAAAAGCAAGCAAGGTGGATGCAGGCTAAGGGCCTAAGATGGAGGCAGCTGATCTCTCTCTCCAGCCCAGCTCGCACCACCAGGAGCTCATTCTCTGACGCTGTGTCCTTTCCACATCTCCCTGACTTTCTGTGCAGCCTCACCTCAGTTGGGGCTGCTCCCTGGGAGCCTCGTGGAGGAGATATTCACCTCCTTGCCTACAGACCGACAGCCTTTGCCCTCCCAGGGTGCTTCTGACCTGCACAGAACTGATGATTTCGGGGCAGTGGAGAGGTGTGTGTTATTTACACAGCTGTCTCTGAGCTGCCTTGCTGGACTTCCAGGACTGAGGATGGGTGGTGTTTGGGCTCTGGAGAGCTGCTGCCCTCTTCTCTTCTCTTTCCCAGCATGACATGGGAAATCCATCTCCAGACAGCTCAGTGCTGCTCCCACGCTCTGGCCTCGGATTGTTCTCTCCCGTGCTGCCACGTGGGCTGGCCCGGAAGTGCTGGAGACGGAATATGACACATGACTCGGGGTGGAGATGAGTGGTGAAAGGAAACAAGGTGGAGGACGTAGCTCTGAGAAGCAGGATGACTCTTTTCATTGAAGAGTCGGACTGGAAGAAATAAGATGTAGGATCTGACAGCACATTTCACGAGAAGAAAGGCCATCAGTCCCCAAATCCAGCCTGTCACTCAATCTATTTTGATGGCAGGGTAGTTGAAAGTTTTCATGTCTGTCTTAAACTCTCTCCCTAGGGTATACTGATCTTCTGGGGTCTTGTTGGTGTCAAGGCACAGGAGGGCAGGGTGCTCACCTTTGCCTACGTGTCCGTGTGTCCGTGTCAGCCTGCCCCTTGGCCCCAGTGGTGCTTCCTGAGACATGGAAACCTGGTGAGGCCAGAAAACTGTGCTTGGGGTATTGATTCTCTAGATGTATTATATCTTTCCTCCTTAACATCTTTTTGCAGGGAGCAGGTATAGATTCAGAGATCGCATCTCTTCCTTCTTTGTAGTCTGAAGAATTTCCTTTTTCTCTGTGGTGCATTAAAGGTAGCCATAATTACTTTTATTCCTCCCACTGAGAGGAAAAGTTTAAAGATTGTCCTATCCTTGAGTCTGGCCTGGGCTTAGCAACTCACTTGTAACGAAAGTAAAGCATAGAAGTGGCATTGCATGAGAGGCAGCTTCTGCCTGGGCCCTCCGGGAATCTCCTCCCAGGGCACTGAGCTGCTAATTGACAAGTTTGGCTTCCTTGAGACAGTCATGGTGTGAGGAAGCCCAAGCTAGGCATGTGGAGCCACTGCATGGAGAGAGAGAGAAAGAGAAAGAGGGAGGAAGACAGAGGGAGGGAGGAGGACAGTGAGAGGGAGAGACAGAAGATGAGAGGAGAGGAGAGGAGAGGAGGAGAGGGGAGAGTTTCAACAGGTCCCAGCAGTTCCAGCCAGCCTCGCTCAGCCCAGGCACGAGACACACGAGTGAGGACATCTTCAGCTGCACAGTCACCATCAGATTCAGTAGCATAAAGAGCCCCTGGCAAGAACCATCCAGCTGGACTCAGAGAGAGTATTAGTTATGGCTTGAGCCCTTGTGTTTTAGGATGGCAATAGGCATCTGGAGCACTCTTCCCCTGTTCTCAGTGGGTTCAGACATCTGAAAACAAAATCCACGAGGTCTTGGCAGCTGTTGAGTTTCACTCCCCCGCACATATCCTCTGAGGTTAGCAACTTCAGAGTCTGATACCTCCTAAAAGAGGGAGTGACGAGGGAAAGAAAAGTATGGAGGTTAAAAATCCCCTAAATTATACATACATATTTTTACCCATTCCACTCTAATTTTGACTTCTATTAATATGTGATTCCACAGTTTCCCCTTGTCAAGGTTGGCCATTTTTAGGGTTTTTTGGCTTTGTGAAACTGATAGGTAAAGTGACATTTCATTATGGCTTAGTAAATATTTTAAGTCATTTAACTATGTTCGAATTACTCTGTGAAGTGCAATGAAGAATTTGATAAAAAGTAAGTGTTCTTGAGAAACTAGTAAGTATGCTTAAGGGGCTGGGTTTAGCTGGGTTGGTAGAGCGCCACTCTGTACTCTCTGAGGACCCTGGTTTGATCCCCAGCACTGCAAAAGTGGGAGAAGGATGTGGGAATCCACCCCAGAAGCAATCCCGAAACAGTTGGCCATTGAAAACCCTCTGAGGGTCACTGTGGGTCGGACCTGACTTGAGGGCACCTGACAACAACAACGACTTGAGAAAAGAAGGCTTGAGAGGAGGGATAAAGCTAGAGTGATGATATCACAGGCAATGGTAACGTGGGATGATGTGGTACCAGTGGCGTGGGGGGCTGATGAGGAGCAGGCCACACTTCCTCTGTTCTCAGGAGGGCACATCAGCAGCAGAATTCAGAGGTTGGAGAGGAAGGCTTTGTTCATACAGGGTGTGAGATAAGCGAAAACATGATGCTGGGCATTTTATGGAGAAGTTTTATTGATAAAATGAACTGGAGGAAAATGTGGGAAGTAAAGCACATCCAAAACCAGTTACCACCACCACCGAGAGGGCCCAGCGCCGCACAGCAGACACCTGCAGCGTGCGTCTCTGGATGTGCCCGCCCTCCCCAGTGGGGTCCTCACAAACTGCCTAACATCTGATCACCAAGTGAAGGCCCTGCGACATCCTGTTCGCTGCCTGACGCATTGGGAACCAGCATTGTAAAGCGCCTCATAAATTGGGAGTGGCCCTCAGGGTTTAGGTTGAGAGGTTCTCACTAGGACGTCCCTCTCCTCTCCGAGCTCCTCTGCATCAACCAGGGCTCGTTACCTGCACAAGCCTAACTCCGGCCAAGAGGCCTGGGTGGCACCGGGGCTGTTGCTGCTTGTTTGCACAGAGCACTGGACGGCAGTGACGCTTCCAGGCGGATCCTCCAAGGCACCAGTGGTCTTTGACTTTGGTGGCCTGGCTTCCTTGTTTCCGCCCTTCCAACTTTTGGCCCTGGGAATGTGGAGGAAGGGTTGGGAGACCCTTTATAGGAAGTTACAGGAGCTAGCAGGTATGGAGAGGGAGGAAGGGAAGGTCGTGCTGTGACTGGAGGCTCTTGGGAGTCTAAAGAGGCCTGCAGGTCCTCGGCAGTACGGCTTATCTGCTCTCTGACGCGCGGCTACAGCTGCCCTGTGCTCAGGATGCAGCTACCTTCTGAAAGTGTTGGGGGGAGGAGTGGGGATGGGAAGTAGGACAGAATTGCTGGAAGAGTTAAGTAATTGCCCATGTGGTATGAAACATACGTTGCTGGTTGATGTAATCTGTGATGGAGTGTTATTGGGAGAATTTTCATTAGGACAGTTGTTGTTGTTGTTAGGTGCCATTGAGTCGGTATCCGACTCATAGCGACCCTGTATACAACAGGTGAAACACTATTGTCAGTGCTTCTCTGCTGTTCATAGGGTTTTCAATGGCAGATTGATTTTTGGGAGGGGGTTGCCAGGTCCTTCTCCCAAGCCTACAGTATCTGGTGTTCCCTGGCGGTCTCTCATCCAAGTACTAACCAGGCCCGACCCTGCTTAGCTCCCGAGATCTGACGGGATTGGATGCCATAGGGCTACGGCTGTAGGCATTAGGACAGTAAGAACTGAAAATGCAGGCGTACCCTCCACCCCCCAGCAAAGACATCAGGTTAACAACTGCTGCCAGCTCTGGCTCTACCTTCATTCCAGGAATCAGTGTGGAGGAGGGATGATGGATGCTTCAACACAGTTCCTCTTTACCCCCCAACCCCTGCCACCCAATCCCTTTATGCAACATGTAGGGGACCTGGCTAACTGGGTTCAGATGCAAGTGACCATCATCACCAGGGATTCTGGTGATGCACCAGGGACGTGCTCTGGTGATGAGATGGAACTGCCTGAGCTTGGGTCTAGGATAGACGTTCACCAGCTTCCAGCCCAGCCCATGACTGCACTTGGGTGTTCGGAGGCCCAGAAAGGCTGGAAACTTGCCCAGGGCCATCGGGTGACAGAGGCAAGGGACTGGAAGCTCGCAACAGGACTTTAAGGCCAGAGGTAATCTCACTTCACTGATCCTTTTGCTTCTCCTCCTTCCTGGGTGAAAAGGAGGTGATACTTCTGAATGATCTGGTAGCAGCAATCTGGCTTGCGAGTCTTAGGGCACTTCTGCTCCACTGGCCTGTGAGACGCCTCTTCCGTGTGCTTCAAGAGACACATCTTATGCTGATAACCAAGCTAGAGAATGCAGATAGGCCCAAAGAAAAGGTAGAAGCAAGCTGTCATCTCCCACAGAAATCCCCACCAACATTTAGCTTTTTAGCTTTCAAGCCTTTATTCTTTGTGTCCATATGTCCATATCGAGATATGTATATGAATATAAACAGATGTGAAACATGAAAATCTTACAAAAATATTTCATTCTCTTTTTTCCATTTTACAAGTGTCTTGAATTATTTACCTTGCATTATCACATGCTTTCTTAAGAGAATCCCTAGAGGGGTCCTTGCTTACACACTTGTTTTTAGTGTGCATTTCTGTGCGTTCTTATGTATTCGTACAGTGTGGTCAGGCTTGGCATTGATGCATTCCTTAACAAGAGCCAAGAATATTCTTCAAGAATAAGGAGCTGACAGATTGGGTGTGATATTTGCCTTCTTTCAGAAACCTGTCATCTGCCACACAGAGTGAGAAAAGGCAGAGGCAGCTTACAGAAGGAAGCAGGTTTGTAGTAGCCGATAATGGTGATTAAAGTTCCCATCAGTTATTCTCTATATTTTTCATTTTATAAAAACAAAACACCCTTGGATAGGGTTGCTGTGTAGTCAGAAGAGATGTAAATATAGCCAATATGTTGTTCCTCCTTTGTGACTAATCACAGGGAGAAAGGGGGAGGTGTGATAGTTGGGGAGCCCAGCCTATGCCTTTCAGTCTTTAGTTGTGACAAACCGTTCTGGTGTACGCGCATGCCTGTGTGTGTGTGGGTGTGTGCACGTGCCTGTGTGGGGTGTGGAGGAATCCCCTGGCACACAGAGTGGGTGCTTCAGAATTCCAGGGGCTGTGTGGGCCACAGGCTTGCTCACTGCCTGACCTCGGATGTGGAAAACTTTTGGAATGATTCTGTTTATGTGAAGCATTGGGACTTCAAGAGTGGAATTGTGGCCCATGGTGGATTGGTTTTTGCTAGAATAAGAAGTGCAGTTTTTAGAGAGGAAAAAATCTTAGAAGAATTAGGAATGGAAGTGGGTGGAAACCGTACATTTGTAGAAGGTCCACCCAGATCAGGCTGGTGCCTGGGCAGCTGGAAGGGTGAACGACACACTCTGCGCGGCACTGCGCGCAGGCTTCACTGCTGGTTCGCTCTCTGTAACCCGCAGCCATCGTTTCTGCTGTGGGTATGCCCTCGGTCACGTCCCTGAACTGCACCATGCTGGATTGCGGGTTCTGCAGTGTGCCCATCTCCAGCCACGTGTTACTGAGGTGGTGGAAGCCATTCTGCCCTCCCCCCCCCCACTGGCTAGTGGTCCCTGATTGGCTACTATTCTCCTTACTTTCTCAGCCTTCTGGGGATACCTCCCAGCCAAGCTCCATCAAATGACAGTGATGTGTTTTGGACCATAGTGGAGGCCCCGTGTGTGTGTGTGTGTGTATGTATGTATGTATGTATGTATGTATGTATGTATGTATGCATGCTTTTGGCAGTACTGAGGAGCATGCCTTGTGCGTCCTAAGCAAGTGCTCTACTGCAGAGCTTCATCCCCACCCCTTTAAACACGCTGAGACAGGAGTTTGCTTAATTGTGCCCCTGCCTCTGGCCTTGATCTTGATGTCCTCCTGCGTTAGCTCCCGGAGTTGCTGGGATCACAGGCATGCACCGTGGTGCCCAGCAGCAGAGGCTCCTTATATCTGTGTCACTCAGGAGCTTTAAGCACATGCCAAGGTTCCCGCAACCCCTGCCTTGACTTCCCGTTTTCTTTCTCCTCCTCTCTCCTGGAAGGAAATGAGTTCTTATGATAAAAGATGCAACTAAGCTACCTGAGTTAAGGAGAGGTGAAGGTGCATGAATTTAGCCTGGGGGAGGGAATCTGGAGGTTTGGGCAGTTCAGAGTCTGCCATACCTTGAGGCTACAAGAAAAAAAGGGACAGGCAAAAGGGGAATGTCTGAGAAATGTCATTGTGACTCTCTTTAATGTCCCTTAAAATCTAATAAAGAAGAATTGAATTTCTGTTCAATTATTTTTCCATCGACCTGCTCATCTTTAAATATGTCTGGGCCCTGCGGAAAAGAACTGGACTCCCAAGGCTACGGTAGGGTTACATCTGCACAACTTCTTCTTAAATTAATCTCTCTGCCTCTGCTTAGTTTTCATTTCTTATTGGATTAGCTTCAAGAGACTACCCCTGTACCTGAGCCAAGCTTAGCTGCCTGTGTAAGTCCTGAAGAATTTCTGAATTTCTCTGCAAACCACTCAGCAACTCTTGCTTGGCTTTATCTCACTATTGTAAAGGGGTCGAGAGCTGCCCTGTCTGATGATTCTTAGAAACTGGGGGTTCCATCTACCCAGGGCTCTGGACAGACAGGAGTTTGAAGGGGTTCTGTGCTGAATCGGACCCAAAGGTCCAATTTTATCCTTTTTATCCTTGACAGTGGATCTCAGTGCAGCCATCCTGTGTGCAATTTTGGGAGGAAATCTGTCTTCCTTATTAAGCTTCTGAGTGTGTTAAGAATTCCATAAGCAGACTGGGCATAGTGGTACACACCTATAATCTCAGCAATTTAGGAGGCGGAGGCAGGAGGATTGTGAGTTCAGGGCCAGAGGCAGCCTGTATAGTGTAGCAAGACCCTGACTCAAAATAAAAATAAAAAATGGGAGGCAGCTCAGTGGTAGAGCATTTGCAAAGTATGTGCAAGGCCCTGGACTCGACTCCCAAGTAACACCAACAAAACAAAACAAAACAAAACATCCCCAAAGCATAAAATAACAAACAAACAAAACCCTAAAGAATTCCCTAAGCAGAAACATCTCTTTGCTCTGTATGTGAGTGGTGTCTCCTAACTGACTGCTGGTGTATTTTTCCTGGTGCTCTGTACTCAGAATTCATTAACAAAATATTATCAACAGATGATTCCAGACATCTTGTGGACTTGAAGCTCACTGAATTCCTTAAAATGCAAAGAACAGTTTAGGATTATTGTGGATTTGCCTGAGATAAGTTAGTAAGGATTATAAAATGGATGGCGGTGCTATTATTTTATGTAAATACCTTAAAAGAATATTATTTTGGAAGGGAAATCTAGCATGTTATGTGAATTTCACCAGGTGTTGGAATGGCCCCTAGCACAATACATAACAGGAAAGTTCATAAGTGTTCCATTTCCCATCCTTGTGGGTCCTTGGTAGAATTTTACTCCTTTACCTTCTTTGAGAGGGCTGAGATTTAGCTCAGCTGGTAGAGTGCTGCGCTGCAGTCTCTGAGGTCCCGGGTTCAATTCCCAGCAACGCCAAAATGGGACAAGGACGTGACAATCTACTCCCTAAGCAATCCAGAAACAGTCAGCCACTGAAAACCCTATGAGGGTCGCTATGAGTTGGATTTGACTCAGTGGCACCTAACAACAACAACAACCTTCTTTGAAGTCAGACCAGGTCTGTAACTTGCTTTGGCCAATGATCTGCAGTGACTTATGTTGCTTCTGGGTCGAATGTCTAACTGATACCATTCCAGTCTTCTCTCTCTGCACTGTGAGGCCTGAGTTCAAGCCTTTGTTTGTCGTTTGTTTGCTATGTGACTTTGGGCAAGTAATTCAACCACCCTTGCTTTGTCTTTCTGTCCTTGAAAACTGAACAGTAGCTAGCTCCTGGCACTGATGTAGATTAAATTAGGTGAATGGCCAAGGCCAAGTGTAAATAAAAGGCACAGTGCATGTCACCAGGCACTAAGGTGCTTGTCCTTCCTAACCTTTTCTGCCAACTCAGAATCTGAACAGAGCAAGTTAATGTTGGTGGCTCTGGAATGGCTAAGCGAGATGGTGAGGCCCAGAGAGTTTGGCCTTTCTGTTTCATGGGGCTTGTTAGGGGAACAAATGTTGTAGGTCATAAACTAGACTAGGAAATAATGAAGGTAAGTGTAAATTCAGGAAGTATGGATTAATACAAAAAGCTTGCTTCTGCAAGTATTTTGCTTAAAATCTTAGCTACTACATTGATAATTACTTAAAAATGTATTTTTTTCTTTTGGAACATTAGATAATAAGGAAAACGTCTTTATGTGCATATTTATTTTGAGTAATTACAACATTATTTTCTTGAAAATTATTTTTGTTAATCTCTAAAGTTGCAAATTTCATCTTCACATCTCTGGAAGGCCGTCACTGGTCTGTCTTCCTTTCCTCCCTCCCTCTCTCCCTCCTTCCCCCTCCCTCCCTCCCTCCTTTCCTCCTTCCTTCCCTCCCTTCCTCCTTCCCTGCTTCCCTCCCTCCCTTCCTTCCTTTCTTCCTACCTTCCTCTTCTTCCTTTCTATCCTTATTTTCCTCCCTTCCTTCTTTAATTAATAAACTTCATGTTTTAAAATACTTTTAGGCTTATAGGAAAATTGAACAGGAAGTATAGTGTTTTCATATGGCCTCCCCCCATTTTCCTGCTTATTAATATCTGGCATTGATGTGATACAATACTTCCAGTTGATGGACTGACATTAAAATATTATTAGCAAGCCCATAGTTTATATTAGGAGTTCCATTTGGTGTTGTACAATTGTTTCACAGGTTTTTGACAAATACCTAATGTCGTGTTTCCACCATTATTATACAGAATAGTTTGATCTTTTTATTATCCCTATAATTTAGCCTTTCCAAAATATCATTTGTAAAATAAAAGAAATTAAAAATGTGGCTGTGAGTCCAGCTCAGTGGGAGAGAAGTTGCCTATGTGTAGGAGGCCGTATGTTCAACCCCCACCTCATATATACCAGTGTTGAAAAAAATATCATTTGTATGTATACTGTAGTCTTTTCAGACCATCTTCTTTCACTTAGTAATATGCACTTAAAGTTCGTCTATTTCTTTTGTGACATTGTAGCTCATTTCTTTCTATTGCTCAATAATATCCCATTGTATGGATGTATCAGTTTGTTAATCCACGTACCTGTTTAAGGACATTTTGCTTGCTTTCAGTTTTTAGCAATTATGAAAAAAGTTGCTGTAAACATTTTTGTGCCAATTTTTGTGTGCACATACATCACTTTTCAACTTACTGGGATAAACACCAAGTAGTATAATTGCTGGATCAATGCTAAGTTTTGTAAGAAACTGCCAAATTTCTTCCAAAGTGGTGGTTCCATTTTACATTTCTACCAGCAATGAAATTGCTCCATATCCTTACAGTATTTGATATTGTCAGTGTTTTAGATTTTAGCTGTCTAATAGGTATGTACAGGATCTCATTATTGTTTAAATTTGTAGTTCCTTAACAACATATGGTGCAGATTATTGTTCCATATGCTACTTTCTATTCATATAACAGTTGTGGTGAGGTACCCATTCAAATCATTTGCTCATGTTAAAATTAGGTTGTTTACTTTTTTATTATTGAGACTTAAGAGTGCTTTGTATATTTCGCATATAAGTCCTTTGTCGGATATGTGTTTTGCAAATATTTTCTTCTAATTTCTGGTTTGGAGCTGGGATTTAGCTCAGTTGGTAGAGCGCTGCACTGTAGTCTCTGAGGACCCCAGTTCAATTCCTAGCACCGCTAAAATGGGAGAAGGGCCTGGCAATCCACTCCCAAAGCAATCCCGAAATAATCAGCCATTGAAAACCCTATGAGGGTCGCTGAGTCGGATACCGACTCAACGGCGCCTAACAACAACAACAATAACAAGTTTCTGGTTTGTCTTTTCATTCTATTAACATTTAGCATGTTTTGAAATTTTCATGAAGTCCAACTTATCAATTTTTTCTTTCATTGATAGTGCTTTTGGTGTTGCATCTAACAAACCAGCACCAAAGTCCAGGTAACCTACATTTTGTCCAATGTGATGTTCTTGAACTTTCATAGTTTGCATTTTACATTTAGGTCTGTGGTTCACTTTGAGTTGAGTTTTGTGGGAGGTGGAAGGTCTGTGACTGTTTTTTTTATTATTATTACTATTATTATTTTACATGTGGTTGTCCAGTTTTTCCAGTACCATTTGTTGAAAAGACTGTCCTTTTCCAAGCTATTATCTTTGCCAAAGACCAGATGACTATATATGTGGTCTATTTCTGTACTCCCTATTCAGTTCCACTGATCTATTTGTCTATTATTTTGCTAATACCACATTGTCTTTATCAATGTAACTTTACAGTAAGTTTTTAAGTTGGGTAGCGTCAGTCCTCTGACGTTTCTCATCAATACTGTGTTTGTTATTCTGGATCTTTTGCCTATTCACAAAAACTGTAGAGTCAGTCTGCCTCTCACTGGTATTTTGATAGGACTTGCCTTGAATCTGTAGGTCAAGCTGGGAAAAACTAACATCTCAGCAATGTTGAATCTTCCCGTCTTGTTCATGATATCTCTCTGATTAAAGATCTCCTATTTCTTTCATCAGAGTTTTGCAGTTATATTCATATAGATTTTGTACATGTTTTGTTAGATTTATACCTAATATTTCCTTTTTGATGCTTGTATAAATGGTCTTGTGTTTCTCCTTTTAGCTTCTAATTGTGAATTGCTAGTGATAGGAAAATAATTCATTTCTGCATATTAGTCTTGTAACTTGCAACCTTGCTATCATCACTTATTAGTTACAGGAGTGTTTTTTAAACATTTTCTAAATAGATAATCATGTTTTTGAAAATGAAGAAAGTTTTATTTCTTCCTTCCCAATCTGTCCCCTTTGTTCTTCATTTTCTTTTCTTGTTGCATTAGCGAGGACTTCCAGTAGAAAGAGCAAGTGAGGACACCCTTGCCTTCTTCCCAGTTTCCCACCACTAAGTATGATGCTGGCTATAGGTTTTTCATAGATGTTCTTTATCAAATTAAGAAATTAATTTTTCATCATTTTATAACCAAATCAGTACGTGCCTGTAATCCCAGTACTTGGGAAGTGGAGACAAGAGGATTGTGAATTTGAGGCTCTGCTGAGCCACGTAGTGAGACCCTGTCTCAAAAAACAAAAATGAACAAAAATTCAAGCAGGCATGGATTTAATTATTGACTCTGCCATTTTCCAGTGATATTGACCTTGAGCAAGTCAGTTAGCCTATTTAAGCCTTAGCCTTACTTTCCTCAGCAGGAGATTAAAAAAAAAAAAAAAAAAAAAGCATCACTTCATTGAAGCTGTAAAAAGGATTAGAGTTGGAAAACTTTAAAGTTATTCAGAGGTGAGTGCTTTCAAGAATTGGGCTGACATTAAACCCTGAAACAGGAAGAAGTAGAGAAGGAAGAATCTTTTGAGCACTAAGCTGTGGAAAAAATTGCTAAAAAGAGCTGACAAATCAAATGTGATTCCCTAAGCATTGGGATGGACTTGTGTGTCCATAGCGCAGAAACAATCCAGTGACTGGGCACAGTTACAGAAGGCACCTTGTAGAATGGAAACCATGAGGTGGAAGAGAAGAAATGGAGTAGGAAAACGCTCTGAAGAAAAACTAAGAGAAGGCAAGCATTACTATCTGCAAGCCACCCTGCCTGCTTTTTCAACTGTGACACTCCTTTATAAAATTATTAGTGTATATTCATTGTACAAAACAAGGGGTTTCATTATGACATTTTCATAAACATCTCCTTGTACTTTGTTCTTATTCATTCCTTTGTTACCTTTTTTGGCCCCTCACTGTTCCCTTTCTCTTCCAAGTAATCCCTCTCACTGTATTCTCATCTTATTGTTATTTTTTTAAATCTTGATTACACATATGCGATAAAACATGCCATGTTTTTGTTTCTGAGTCTGGCTTATATCACTTAACATGATGATCTGCCATTCTATCCATTTTCCTGCAAATGATATAATTTCATTCTTCTTTATGGCCGAATAAATCTTCATTGTATATGTTGTTGTTGTTGTTAGGTGCGTTCAAGTCAGATCCTACTCATAGCAACTTTTTGTACAACAGAACGAAACATTCCCCAACAGTGGGCCATTGACACGATCTTTTTTTTTTTGTATGTTTAAGCCCATTGTGATAGACACTGTGTTAATCCATCTACTTGAAGATCTTCCTTTTTTTTTGTTGACCTGCTACTCTCTCAAACATGATGTCCTTCTCCAGGGATTGGTCCCTCCTGACAGCATGTCCAAAATATGTAAGACACATCCTTGCTTCCGAGGAGCACTCAGGTTGTACTTCTTCTAGGATGGATCTGTTGATTCTCTGACAGTCCATTGTGTATTCAATATTCTTCTCCAGCACCGTAATTCAAAAGGATTAATTTTTCTATTTCCCTTATTCACTGTCCAGCTTTCACAAGCATGCAATGCAGTTGAAAATAACATGTCATGAATCAGGTGCACCTTTGCCTTTTATGTGATATCTTTACTTTTCAACACTTTAAAGGGGTATTTTGCAAAAGCTTTTGCTAATGCAATGCATCTTTTGATTTTTTGACTGTTACCTTCATGGTACTGATAATAGAATCAAGTAAAACAAAATCTTGGACAACCTCAATATTTTCTCCATTTTTCTTGAAGTTGCTTACTGATCCAGTTGTAAGGATTCTTGTTTTCTTGATGTTGAGGTGCAATCCATACTGAAGGCTATGTTTTTTGATCTTCATCAGCAAATGTTTCAAATCCTCTTCACTTTCAGCAGGCAGAGTTGTGTTATCTCCATAATGCAGGTTTTTAAATAAGTCTTCCTCCAATGCTGGTGCTGTCTTCTTCTTCATAAAGTTGAACTTCTTGGACTATTTGCTCAGCATAGAGATTGAAGAGGTACAGTGACAGTATATAGCCTTGATGCACACCTCTCTTGACTTTAAACCAAGCACTGTTTCCTTGTTCTGTTAGAATGACTGCCTCCTGGTCCATGTACAGATTTCTCATGAATAAAATTAAGTGCTCTGGTATTCCCATTCTTCACAATATTATCTATAATTTATTGTGATCCACACAGTCAAATACCTTTGCATGGTCAATAAAACATAGACATCTGTATGGTATTCTCTGCTCTTGGCCAATATCCATCTGTCATCAGCTATGTTGTCCCTGGTTCCGTGCCCGCTTCTGAATCCAGCTTGATTTTCTGGCATTTCCCTACTGATATACTGCTGCAGTTGCTTTTGAATGATCTTTAGCAAAATTTTACTTGAGTAAAATTTTGAGGTATAATATTAATGATATCATTTGATATTTCCACATTGGATTGGATCCCCTTTCTTGGGAACAGGCACAAATATGAATTTCTTTCTGTCAATTGGCCAGGTAGCTGTTTTCCAAATCTCTCGACATAGGCAAGTTAGCACCTCTAGTGCTGCATCTGTTTGTTGAAAGATCTCAATTGATATTCCATCAATTCCTGGAGCCTTGTGTTTTGTCAAGGCAGCTTCTACTTCATCCTTCAGTTCCATTGGTTCCTGATTGTATGCAGTGTCTTGAAATGGTTGATCATCCACCAATTCTTTTTGGCATAATGACTGTGTATTCCTTTCATCTTCTTTTGATGTTTCCTGAGTCATTTAATATTTTCCCTGTAGAATCCTTCACTATTGCCACTCGAGGCTTGGATTTTTTCTTCAATTCCTTAAGCTTGAGAAAAACAGATCCGTTCACCTGTTGAGGGGCACTTAGGCTTATTCCATAACTTAGCTGTTGTGAACAGTACCACATAAACATGGGTGGTCTGGGATGTCTGTAGTATGCTGACTTAGATTTCTTCAGGTATGTACTCAGTCTGTCATGCCTCCTGGATCCAGGATCCAGATAGTGGGATAACTCACCCATTCTGGCTGTTTCACCCTTTCTTTTCCTTCCTTCCTTCCTTCCTTCCTTCCTTCCTTCCTTCCTTCCTTGCTTGCTTGCTTCCCATCTTCCCATGCTAGTGATTGATTCCAGGGCCTCATGCATGCTAGTATCTACCACAAGCTAGATTTCTAGGCTTTACTTCCCCTATCCTTGATGCTACTAAACTTGTTGCTGTGATGATGACAGTTTATGTCTGTCTTCTTAGTGTGTGTAGTGGCTACCAAGGACTTCAGAGAAGCAGCCGGGTTTCCACTCTTCAGATCAGCCTGCATGGGCAGGGCAAGGCAGCCACTCCTGTCTTGCTTTTATTTTCTAACTGCATGCTCACTTTCATGCAATTCGAAATTTTTTTTCTCATTGAGTGGCTTTGGTAGTTTTTGTTGTTATTTTCTGGTTTTAGGTGTTACTGCATTCATAACTCTATCCTTTTCCTTCCTGAACTGATGAATATTTATTGTGCACAAAAATGTTTTTAATCAATTTTAACCTTTATTTTCAATTATCTTAGTCACACACTATTAATTATTACTGTTAAATAAATGTATATTCAGAGTTAGACATTTCAGCTTCCCCAGTCTTTGGCTTTACCTTGCATATATCTGAAAGTACTTGAATAACATAATTCAAAGAAATTTTTAATTTCTGTGTGAGATACATAGATTCAACCATGAGCGTTCCCTCTGCTCTTGCTTTCCTTCACATTTCTGCCCATTTAAACAGCTCATGATACTTGTTTCCTCACTATCTTGGGATGATGCAAATTTATAATTTTTTAGAATGTTTATGTCACAGTCAAATATCAAGTGCCAATTACTGCCTGCAATGGAAAGGAACAATTAACAAAGCAATGTATAAGCTGTTATTTAAGATCCAATTATGGCCAAGTATGGTAGCCCACACCTATAATCCCAGTGACTTGGGAGGCAGAGCCAGGAGGATGGCACGTTGGAGAACAGAGGCAGCCTGTATAGCTTATGGAGACCCTGACTCAAAAAAAAAAAAAAAAAAAAAAAGGGCCGGAGGTGTTTCCAAGGTGTATATGAGGCACTGGGTTCAACCTCCAAGTGCCAGAAAAACAAGCAAAACCCTCCAATTATAAAGGCTATTTTTTTTTTTAACTACAGAGATGCTCTATTTTGGTTAAAACAGTGATCCCCTACCTTAACAAAATGTGTGCATTTACACAAATAGGCTTGAATTTTTTTTAGCAGAATGTCTATAGGGTATTTTTATGTGTTCAGTCAAGCCACAATCTTTCTTAAATTAACAAATGCCTGTCCTTCATAATGGGAGCAGAGTTATTTAGTTCATCAGCATCTCATTACTCTTCTTTACCCATCTGCCTGTGAAGGTAAATGGATGAAGCTTTTAATTAAACAAGGGAATGGAGCCATCCTTCTCTAGAAGACGTGATACTAGCAGCATACTGAGCCTTCCATTCCTTTGTAGGGTATTGAAGTTGGCTAGAAGTTCCCCCTGCAGTTTCTAGGTGTGCAGGCAGGGATCGATTCTTCCTTCCCAGGTACAACAGTCAGCAGAGACAATTCTGTTTTCTCCTGCACGAGCGCCTGTAGAGGCTTAGGAGGAACTGCTGTGGACAAGGGGTGCCAAGCAACAGAGCCCTTCCCTGTCACCCAGGGAATGAGTTCTCACAGCTCCCACTTCCTTTTGACAGAGAGCTTTTAGGGGCACAGTTGCCAACCCCAGAATGAGTGATTCCCAGTGTCCCGCATCTGAGCTTCTGTTTCCTCTGGCCATTGCCTGCTCTTCTTATCCCAGGGAGCCTCTCCCATGTCCCTGGGCTGGGCTGGGCCTCTCCCTCCACCAGGCCCTCATATTTCAGTGGCTGGTTGGCCTAAGAAGGCAGCTCGGACTGCACCCCTTGAGGACTGTCCTTTGTTCTGAGGATGCTCTGAGGACTTCTAAGGAAAACTCTTTCTAGGAACCCTTTCCAAGACCTCTGTATTGCGTCGGCTTAGGGCTTGTGCAGTCAAATACCATCAGGGGTCAGGGCATTTAGGGAAATGGAAGAGATGGAAGAGAACAAGAGGCTTAGGAAGACCAGACAGCGGCAGTTATTCCCTAGGAAGGGAGCAGCTCATGCTAAGCTCCAGCAGTGTTAGGCCCATCTTCCAGGCTCCCCAGAGCTCCAGCAGCAGCCAGCATCCAGGTTTTATGTACCGTCTCCCAGCTCTAAAATAGCATAATGCTGTGCTGCTGGGGAAACCTGTGTTGGTGGATGGACTCAGCAGTCATCCGCTGCCTGTGTATTACCAGTGCTGCTGCTCTCAGCTCCCCTCCTTTGCCTGAGGAATTGGTTCCTCTCCTCTGAGTGAAAATTTGGGGTACAACCACCAGAAAGGCTAATTTGTACTAGCTGAAATAATAAGGAATAACGTGACCTCTTCAGCAACTTACAGTAACATATTGGCAATTTGGGCTCATAGGCTCCATTTCTCTGTGGATATTTGGTTGTTGGTTGTTGTTAGGTGCCATCGAGTTGGTATCCGACTCATAGCGACCCTCATAGTGTTTTCAATGGCTGAGTGCTTCGGGATTGCCTTGGGAGTGGATTGCCAGGTCCTTCTCCCATTTTTGCGGTGCTGGGAATTGAACTCAGGGCCTCAGAGACTGCAGCACAGCATTCTACCCACTAAGCTAAATTCCAGCCCTGTGGATATTTAGGCTGCAGCATTACAGTGACTTCAGGATGGCTGCAAGCAGTTCCAGGCTTATCTAGAGGGAAAAGAAAGTCTCTTCTCTTTATATTTATATGTGGAGAGAGGGAGGCGGGGGCTGACTTCATAGCTGAGATTGGCCTTGCCTTAGCCTCTCTCCTGCTAGGACTGTAGGTGTGGCTGCCCTGCTGGCCGGAAGGGTCTTCCTGAAGCTCCTTCAGAAGAGTGACCAGGAATCATCTCAGCTTCTCTTGTTTCAATGGCCCACCCTGGATCAGGTGTCCTTTCCTGAGCCAATCAGACAAGAGGAATGGGGTGACTTTTAGACAAACTAATGTTGAGTCCTGGAGGAGACTCGGGACACAGTTCCTGGAGACTCTTGCATGTAAGTGTGCGTACAGGACTCTTGCATGTATGTGTGGGTGTGCATACATGTAAGTGCTTACTTGAACAAAATTGGGGAATATATGGATACTGGAGAGTCAACCAGTGGGATCTATTGTAACATGCTTTGTAGTTCTGAAAGTACAGAAAGTTGCCTCTCCCAGGTCTGTCTTGTGGTAGATAACCCAGTGCTGCTTCCTGTGTGTCCAAATTGTAATAATGGAAGAATTTGACATTATCCCTAAACCCTCATATTATTTCCTTCTTCTCTCTCCACATAGAGAGTGAGAGTATATAGGCAAACTGAGTTCCTAAAACAGCTTTGCTGTAGGTATTGTATGTGGGTTTGATATCCTGTAAACAAACATAACATTTCTGAGTCCATTTTCTTAATGAGTAACATGGGATATTAGCTGCCTCAGTAGGTTGTCGGGAGATTAAATGCAAAGTATGTAGCATAGTTCATGGTGTACGTTTAGTGTTGAAATAAATAATACCTATTACATTCATGTCAGGCATCTGATCCTGCCTGATCTTGGAAACAAGCAAGGTAGGCCTGGTTAGTCCTTGGATGGGAGACCACTTGTGAATGCGAGGTGCAGGCTAGGGAGAAGGGCTTGGCAATCCACCCCTGAAACAATCTGGCACTAAAAACACTATGAACAGCAGAGAAGCACTGACATAGTTCTGGGAATGATAGTGTCTGGAAGTGTTTTGTTCTGTTGCACATAGGGCTGCTATGAGTCAGACCCAACTCAATGGCACCTAACAACAACAACAACAGCAACAATCACAACAACAATTGTTTTCATGTGTTCATTCTTGAAGGTAGATATTTGAACCCTAAACTTTGGTTTATAATAATACTTTAAGTATTTTATAGTTGGTACTCTTTTATTTACTTAACCACTATCTAAAAGGTAGGAAAGGGTCTTGGCTTAGAGTTTTAGGAATTGAGGACTGGGATCTGCCATACTTTTTAAAATTGAAGACAGCCATTGCTGATGTAGGCAGTTGGTTTCTTTGCACTTTTTCTTTAGGCATGTATTTGTTATTGTTTTAACTTTGCCACTGAATCAGGCAACTGGAGTAAATGCATCGTCAGCAATTGGCTTCAAGAGGAGTCAAGCAAAGAATTGAGCTCCTTGTTCCCTCTCTCGCCCCCCAGGCCAGTTCTGGGAGGTGAATGCCATTTTGCCTAAGTTCTTTCTACCTAAAAGGGTCTATAAAATTAGAGACAAAGACCTATGTGTAAGATTATTCTTGATGTTATTTTTTCTTAATGTTATTAGTAATAACATCTTATGTTGCTACATTGCTTTGCCATTTACAAAATGTTTTCACATTTTACAAGGCACAAGATTTTAAGGTCTGTGAGTTTTATAAACTGCTATTTCACTCACTTTTTCTCTAGTCACTACCTCAATGCTTGGTGCATAATAAGTGTTTAACAAATACATGAATGAGCCTTAAAATAACCCTGTAGGGATAGATCTAGATGTCATCATCATTATTACTCATTCACAGAAGAAGAAACTAAGTCCAGAGAGATGTCATGACTTGCTTATGGCCTCCTGGCTGTTAAGTGGTAGAAACAAGACTTGAATACAGAGGCTTGGTCTGTTTTCTACTCCATTCTTTGGGGGTAGGGAGGACAGGTGGAATTTTCTAACAAGTAGTCTAGTTTGTGATTACAAAAATTAGGTTCTTTAGGGTATGAGGACATACCCTAGGAGAGAATGAGATCTCTGTAGTCATCTAGTTTCTGGGACTTCGTACTGATTTCAGTTCACCTCACAGCAATTGGACAGAAGGGCCATGGCAGGAAGAAAAATATCATCACATTACAAACAACAACTCAATATAGTTGTTGCTTATTGAGCAGGTACTGTGTGTCAAGCAAGATACTTTACCAACATTGTCTGTAATACTCACTGTACCCATTAAATAAAGTGCACGTTAATTCACAGACCAGAGGATAGAGATTCACAGCAACTAAATAATCTTTTCACTCACAAAATGATTCCCAAAGGAGTTCCCTTAAGAACTGCCCCATTATCAGAATAATTTAGAAAAGCAAATCCATTAACTGTCAACTATTTAGGATGAGTGAAGTACCCTGTACCCTGTACCCTTGGCCACGGAGGTGGCTTTCTCTGAACAGATGCCTACTGGCCCTCTGAGCCCCACCCTCAGACTGGCTGGAAGGCCCAACTGTGGGAGAAAAGCTGAGTCCTTTCATCAATCAAACTTCCCAACCTTCCCTGGTCAGATAGCCGGGCTTCTGCCCCTCACACCTCTCCCCTGAAGAAGCTCTTCTGAGACTTGGTGTTAGCCTCTGTGGTTTGTGCTGTGGTGTGAGAACTGAATCTAGTGCACAGAAATGGTAATGACGGGAACTTAAATGGCTTACAGACACGATGCAGATATCCAGGCAGGAATGGAACAGGCAGAGGGTGGGGCTGTACCTTGTCTTCCTTGGCATGAAGCAGTGTGGTGTGAAAGCACCTTGCGGTGACCAGGCTGGGGATCACCGGCAGGTGCAGGAGGTGGATGGCAATGGTCAGGGCCTCTGGCACAAGCAGGGACATCTTGTGCACATGCGTCAGAGTAAGACTTTGAGTTTTCTGAGTTGAAGAGTGAACAATTGTCAAGGGAAAAGTGAGCTTTAATCTTTCTTTGTGACCTCTGCAGACAGGAACAATTTTGTACTTTTCCATGTGAGGGAACTCCCCTTAAACCGATGCTTTTCAAGCTTTAATGTGGGTACAGATAGCCTGGGGATCTTGCCAAGTTACAGCCCAGGATCAGCAGGTCTGGGGCAGTGCCTGAGAGTCTGTGTTTCCAACAAGCTCCCTCCCTGGTGATGCTGAGGCCACTCCTCTTTGATTTTGCTTGTCTTCAGGTCCTACTTTCAATAGCAAAGACTTAGAACCTACCTGGTGGCCTGGAACCATGGTGCCACTCCATTTTGTCTTGTTCTAATAGAATAATTGACATGTGGTCATGTGTAAAGAAAAGAGGTTTATTTGACTCATGATCCTTATAGCTGGAAGGTCTAAACAGCATGGTGCCATGTCTGTCTCTGCCACAGCATGAGAGAGGAGAGGAAAGGGGACTGGCTGCATGTGTGAGACCAAGGAAGCAAGCGACCAGAGGGGCCAAGTTCACTCTCACTCTTTTGTAACAACCTGCTCTTGTGGCAATTGGCCTGGTCCTGCAAGAACTGCACTGATCTCTTCTGGGGGTGATGCCCCACAATCTAATAATCTCTGAAAGTCCCTACCACCTCAGTACTGTTACTTTGGGGACAAATCTTCAATCACATGATCCAAGGGGAGACAAGCCATATCCAAATCATGTTGTTGTTGTTAGGTGCCATCAAGTCATGTCCAGCTCATAGCGACCCTCATAGGGTTTTAAGTGGCTGATTGTTTTGGGATTGCTTCTGGAGTGGATTGTATGTCCTTCTCCATCCAAATCCTAGCACATGGGAATTGGCCAGATCTGTGTTTGTGGAAAGCATTGAACCCTATTTCAGCCACATTCACATACTGCAGATTCTACATTGTTTGCAGTGGTTATTTTCTTATCCCAAGGGTCTTAAATAAGAAGGTACTGCTAGAGGGTATATATTGGTCACTATGTTTAATCATTAAAAACCATCTTTGTTGCGCTTTAGAGTGTATCTCCCTTGGGGCAAAATGATAGCCATTTCTGTCATGCCCAGTCAGGGTCTTCCTGATCCCATATTCATCCAACACACTGCCTTGACCCACATATCCTGTGTATCTTACATATGGTAGGGAGTGGTTTCCCATGGTAAATCTGAGAGCAGGGAGCTCTACAATCCAGTTGTAAATCTATGGACTCACATGTTATGTCCAGTGAGTTGATGAGGCTGAGCCTCTGTAAGATGAATGGATTGCATATGTAAAAGGGACTAAATCTATCGATTATATCCTGGACATTGGATTCGGCTGCCACAGGACAAAGCATGTCTTCTGAGCCACCTGGCTTAAACAACAATTACAGAAATGTACCAACAAATTTAATTTTGATGTTTTGTCTCTTCTGAGTTGCATCAGATTGTTTCTCTTAGAAAGGAAGGAAAGGCTCATACCTCATGCAAAATTAAACTTGAAAGTGATTTTAGGAAAAATAGAGGCTCCATATCACACTATGTGCTGAGTAGCCTTAGCCCTTCACTCAGTGTGGAGCACCCAAGGCTGAGGAGTGTTTTCCACCCGACTTCCGGAGTTGGTGCTAGTACTTTTAAATGAAAGTATCACCATGTAGGATAGACCAAATAATCTCCTAAAATTATTTTAAATGGACTGCAAGAGTGGCTTTCTTAGACTCTCTAATTTCTGTTTCTTCTTATGGGTCCCATTCCATCCCAAAAGCATTCCATGGGTCTGTCAGCGTCTTTGATTAAAGCAGAAATTAATCTGCTCAGATATCCTGATGAGGGCTTAGAGGAGTCTTTCCTGTTAAGAAGTTTTTATTGTAATAGCATTTGTCTTAACCAGGTTTGGCTGATACATCTTGCATAAGAATTTTGGGAGGAAAAATAATTCAACCAATTTAGAAATCATTGAGTTCAACTATCTCATTTTAACAAAATGCTAATAGCCAGGGGTTTACCCAAAGTTATAAGGGCCTGTCTTTAGGTACCAGACCTGGGCTCCCTGAATCTTCCACAGTGCCTTTCTGTGTTGGTTTATGGTGGCTTTGAGGCCTGGGAATCAGGTTTCCCACCATTCCTGATAACTTTTGCTGCCCTGCCATACCAACCAGCCCCTGCCTCTTAGAGCATCGCCGTGGGTGCAGAGCGCTCGCCAGAGACAGAGTGGCTTGGTAGGATCCTGGATTCACAACCAGTTGGCCTGGCTCAGATCCTGCCTTGCTCCATGCAAGTTGTGTGACTCTGGGCAAGTCACTGAATCCCATTGTGGCTCAGTCTCCTCAGACATAAAATGAAGGCCTTCCCCATTGGATCAGTGACTAATTCAAAGCAGAGCCCCTATCAGCGTTCGATGAGGGCTTGAAAACTGAGGGTCTCCACAAGGTAATGGATTATGAAGTCCATGTTCTGAGTCATAAATAACATTGGAAAGTTAAATGGCATATAACAGAATGAAATAGAACATTCTGCAGAGCATCCTGGGCAGGGGGTTAGCTCAGTTGGTAGAGTGCCACACTGCACTCTCTGAGGACCAGGTTTTGATTCCCAGCACAGCAAAAAGGAGAAGAACATGGCAGTCCAATCCCAAAGCAATCCCGAAACAATCAGCCACTGAAAACCCCATGAGGGTTGCTATGAGTCGGACTTGACTCGATGGCATCCAGCTACACAGTGTGTCCTATCACCTTGGCTCATCATTTTGGATGTTCTTTTAGTTTCAAGTGTGTGTGTGTGTGTGTGTGTGTGTGTGTAATGGCTCACACTGTAAAATGTATTTCTCACTGAGTTGTGGTTTTGATGCCCCTGTGCCAGGGCTGGGGTGAGCAAATCCGCATTTCAAGCACAAACCTCTAGGCTGAGCAGGGCCTACGGTGGACTGGATGTGGACGTGTGGATGAACTCTGGGTGAAACCTCGATGTGCTTCCCTTGCAGAGGGAGACGAAAGGGCAGTTTCTGATCGACCACATCTGCAACTACTACAGCTTGCTGGAGAAGGACTACTTTGGCATCCGCTATGTGGACCCAGAGAAGCAGAGGGTAAGAGCCAACCTCTGTCTCGACTCACTTTGGGAGGGATCCAGGCTATGGGGCACTGTGGGGTCCCACCCAAAGCCCTCATGATGCCCTTGTTCTCAGTGATTATTGACCACAGCAACCAAGCAGGTGGTGGGTGTATGAGTGGAAGACTTAGGCCCTGTCCCCTGAAGGACTGGGGGAGCAGGAAAGAGGGAAAATTACCTTAAGCCTTTCCAGAAAGCTGCTCCCACTTGGAGGGAAGAGAGAATGTCTCTGTGCCCTTTGAACACAGGGTTTGCAAAGCCCCTCTACTTTGGCTGCATAAAATCTGGTGCAGAAGAGCTCCTCCTGCTGCCTGCGAAAAGCTACTGGCAGAGAGGGGATGAGGGAGCCAGTGCTTAGTGGGTACAGGGTTTTCTTCAGGGGTGATGAAAATGTTTGGAACTTGATATAGGTGGTGGTGGCCCAACATTGCAAATGTACCAGCTGCTGCCGAAATGCATATTTTTAAATGGTTAATTTTATATTATGTGGATTTCACTTAACTAAAAAAGAACTTTTGACAGATAACAGGTTAAGTCACTTTGGAAGCCAGTCTTTGGGCACCACTAAATTCGGTGACCCCCATTGTATTCCTGCTCTTGGACCCCTCTTCTGGCCTCCCTGGATGGGTAAGAGTGAGTAGGGGAGTCTTGCCCAAGTTGGCCACCGGGGTGTGTGTGTGTGTGTGTGTGTGTGTGTGTGTGTGTGTGTGCGCATGCACGTGCACAGTTGCTGGACTCATGGCGATGTGTATGCCTCACATCTAGCCCCCCGGAATCGCTGTTCCAGGGCCTGGTTTTCCTGTTCCTGTGCTCTGTGTGTCTCAGCCATGGACCAGGAGATTCTGTGCCCATTTGATCTCTGCTTCTTACATGCAGGGCATGTGTGAGGGGTTTTCTGGGGAGCCAGGGAGGTGGACACATCTCCTGTGTTAAATTTTTCTTTTCCTCTCGGGTTCCTGGTTTTCTTCTTGTCTTATCTTCCTCTCCACAATCCACTTGGCCCTTAGTTTAGTATTTATGGACCTGGTACCAGGAGGAAAGGCCTTTGCAAAGGCCTCCTCTGTAACTCAGGAAGATTTTTAGGGAATAGACTAGATTTCCCTCTGGAACACAGAGGAGTTTACTTAGCTCTTGGAGTCCTGTAGGACCCAGGCTCATATGAAGGGACACAGTGAAGTGCCTCAGAGGAAAGGGATTCTGGTTTCCTACAGAACCTGCAGGTGCCCTAGTGGGCAGAGGGTCAGAGGCTCATAGTGACACATCATGGTAGGCCAAGCATCTAGCTGAGTGAGCAAGGGGCAGGGCAGTGGTGTGGACGCAGGGCCGCCATGCTGTCAAAGAGAGGATTTGTGTGGCGTTTACCATATGTGACATGGTTCCTGGACCTGGCTCTGCAACAGAGACGTCCTGGGTATTTGCTGAAAATGCTTAGTGTGGACCCTGTCCCAGACCTCCTAAATCAGAGTCCATGAGGCAAAGCCTAGGACCAGGGACATGTATTTGAACACATTTATTCTAGTTTTGATGCAGCCAGCTCAGATTTAGTCTTCTGACCTGTGTTGGGGACAAGGGTAGGAAGGCACTCGTAAACGAAACTTCTTAGGACCTATGAGGATATTATGCTTACATGGAAAGAAACAGGCTGAAAAAAGTTGTTACTTGTTCAAGATTCCATAGTTAGTAAGTGTGGAGTGAATATTTGAATTTAGGATTATAGTTCAAGGTTCTTTGTTGGCCAAATAGATTCTGTGGATTATATTAGCCACCTAGTAGGCTTTTTCCCCTCAGACTTCCATTCTATATTATAAACAGCTAACCAGTAGAAGTAATTTACTATTAGATGAGCATCCACCATGCTCTAGAAGTTTTACATATAGTTTCTTATCTTCCAAAAACTCTGTAAGGAAGAGGGAAATGAGATACAGCGTGGGTCGGTGGCTTGCCTAAGGCCATATAAAGGGACAGACTGAAAATGTTTGCAGCTTTATGGCCCATGCAGTCTCTGTTACAACTACTCAATTCTGCTGTTCTTATCGAAAGTGCCATAGACAATACCTAAGTTAGTGGGCATAGCTGTGTTTCAATAAATGTTTATTTTTCTTTACTGCCCACTGGCAAATAGGCAGTTCGCCATAGTTTACCAACCCCAAACCTGACAGGCAGCACTTTAACCAAGAGATCAAGGTTAACATCACCAATAAAAAACTCACCAACATCATGTACCCAGGGTGAGAAAGTGAGAAGGGCATCCACTCTGTGTATTCTTGCGAGTAATGTATAACCTTGAGAAAACGTCAGATAAACCCACAGCAAGGCACATTCTCCAAGTGGCTCACCAAAATGACTCTTCAAAAGTGTTAAGGTCATGAAAGACAGGGAGAGGCTGGGAAACCACCACTGATGGGAGAGACGTGTCAAGGAAAGCAGTGTGGGTCCTGGACTGGATTTCCCAGTAGTGGGGAAACCTGGGCACGCTCCAGAGTAAGTCTGTAGTTCAGTTAGTACTAGTGAGCTAGTTATTAGTTTCTTATTTTCTAATTGTATTGCACCTGCAGCCATACCACTGTGGCATCTGATCCCATTAGATCTTGGAAGCTAAGCAGGGTCAGGCCTGGTTGGTACTTGGATGGGAGACTGCCTGGGAACACCAGATACTGTAGGCTTGGGAGAAGGACCTGGCACCCCACTCCCAAAAATCAATCTGCCATTGAAAACTCCATGAATAGCAGAGAAACACTGACAATAGTGTTTCGCCTGTTGTACATAGGGTTGCTATGAGTCAGATACCAACTTGACAGCACCTAATAATAATTGCATTGCAACTATACAAAACACAAACATAAAGGGAAGATGAAAAGAGGTTATGCTATACTATTTTTACAATTATTATATACATACATATTTACTTCTTACTATCTTTTTAAAGTACTGAGGGGTTGAACCCAGGACCTCACACATGCTAGGCAAGTACTCTACCACTGAGCTATACCCACAGCCCCCTTTTTAATTTTTTTATTTTGAGACAAGTTCTCACCAAGTTGTGAAAGCTGCTTCTGGCCTTGATTTCACAATCCTCTTGCCTCAGCCTCCTCAGTCTCTAGGATTACAGGCATGAGCCACAATACTGGGCTTATTTTATATATCTCAAATAACTTTTTTAAAGTTGAAAAAAGAGAAGTACTTAGATTAATGTGCTTCATTGTTCATTATATTTTGACCTAGTTTAGCCTAATTTTTAATGTTCATACTTGAGTCCTACATTAGAAGAAAATGTGGGGGCTAACCCGCACATAAAACTGTCATAATCTGTTGTAGCCACTAAATTCGTTTGGAGGGTACCGTAACACTTGTTTCTTTCTCTGTACCATACAGCTGTTACAGCTTTATGATTTTAAGGATGTAGTGTAGTTGGCCTCAGACTCTCAATTCTCCTGCCTCTACCTCTGCTTCCTGAGTACTGGATTAGAGGTGTGAACTTTTTTTTTTTTTTTTAATTTATGGTGTTAGGGATCAAATCCAGGGCCTGGTATATGCTAGCTAAGTGCTCTACCACTGAGTTACATCCCCAGCTTTGGATTCAGAAAGATTTTCTTACGGTGTTAGGGATCGAATCCAGGGCCTGGTATATGCTAGCTAAGTGCTCTACCACTGAGTTACATCCCAGGTTTGGATTCATAAAGATATGATTTAGAAATCCTGTCTTTGCTGGTTAGTAAGCTGTCTGATCTTGACCAAGTTATTTAGCCTAAGTCTCTGTTCTGATGGATAAAACAGATAAAATACTTCCTAAAGGCTTCCATAAGGAAGCCTTCCATAAAGGCTGACATGAGAATTAAGATAGGACATATATATGCTTAAGACATGGTATATATTGATACATGGTATGTGCTGCTTTCACTGTAAATTACTGCTGTTATTGTTCTTACAATGGTGTCCTGGCCGTGCTCTTCTCTGAGTCTTTAGCAGTATAGCTTTATAATGAGAGACCATATCTGAGGTGAGATTTAGGTTTGGGGAAAAGTGAAAGAGCAGGAATGTTACTCCTGCTGAATATTATGGTAATTACTAAATGCGTGCTAATGAACATTCTGTATAAATGTGTTTTTATTAAATCACATATACCAGATAGCATACTGAGCACCCTCATTTTCACAACCATATGCTCTTGTGTTTTTTTTTGTTGTTGTTTGTTTGTTTTGCATATTTGAGGTTGAACCCAGGGCCTCACTCATACTTTACAAGTGTTCTACAACTGAGCTGCACCCCCAGCCCATTTTTTATTTTGAGGCAGAGTCTCATTAAGTTACCCAGGCTGCCTCTGGCTTCAAACTTTGGATCCTCCTATCTCCACCTCCCATTTGCTGGGATTACAGGTGTGTGCCACCATGCCCAGCTCACTACTGTTCTTTCTAGAGTATTTTAAAGTGAGTCATACCCATGATTTCATTTTACTTGCAAATACTTGTTTGTATGTCCATCACATAGGACTTTCAGAAACAGGATGTATTCCTAATAAAATGGCTCATTTTTGTATGTCATCATCTATTTTGTTGCTTGGATTAAATCAAAATCCAAACAGGATATGCACAATATATTTGGGATATACATTTCTTAAACCTCTCCACCTTTTTTTTTTGGTCATACTAGGGGATTGAACCCAGGGCCTCACATATGCTAAGCAAGTGCTCCACCACTGAGCTGCACCCCATCCCCTTTTAATTTTTTATTTTGAGACTGGGTTTTATTAATTTGCATGGCTGCCCCTAGCCTCAAACCTGCAACCCTCCTGCCTCAGCCTTCTGAGCCATTGGGATTACAGATGCGTGCCATGATTTCCCCCTCTTCCCATGTACTGTTGAACAGCATGTCCTATAAGATTTTTTTTGATTGGCCAGAGTTGGTAGAGAGCTGCTTTACACTATGAGGACCCAGATTCAATCCCGAGCACGGCAAAGACGGCAGAAGGACGTGGCAATCCACTCCCGACGCAATCCCAAAACAGGCATTGAAAACCCTATGAGGGTCATCGTGAGTCAGACACAACTTGACAGCATCTAACAACAACAACAAGCCATATTTAGTACCCTCACAAATCTACAAATGTTTATAACAACTTTTTCCCCCAGTACTATGGTTTAAACCTAGGCCCTTCTATGTGCTAGGCAAGTGCTCTACCACTCAGCTGTACCCCCAACCCCTTTTAAATTTTTTGCTTTGAGACAGGGTCTTGCTAAGTTACATAGGCTGCTTCTGGTCTCAAACTTGTGATCCTCCTGCCTCAGCCTCCTGAGTCACTGGGATTATAGGTGTGTGCCAGGCTGCCTGGTTTATAACAACTTCTTTTAAAGGCAAGGGGCACATTATTATGATTTTGAAAGGAGAATGCAGAAAGGGATTCTTAAATAATCACAGAAATGAGCTTAAAGGCACAGAGACATACTGGTATGGGAGTCTTAAGCAGAGACTAGATGACCTTTGTTGCTTCTCCGCCCCCCAGCTCCTATAATTTTCTTAATGGCAAATAAAACTGATAAATTATTTGGATAGAAAGCTAATTGAGAGAGAAAACAAGGTGATCTAGAGAAGCTGAAGTGGAAATCACCTCTGTATGGGGCTGGTACACCTCTAACAACTTGATTGATGGTAAACTATTGTGGAATATTAAATATTTAGCATTATTACACTTTGAACACCATATGTTTGACAAGATGTCTCATCCCCATGTGCTCCCAAAGTGGCAAGGATTAAATCAGTAACTGATGACTATCTTTTCTATTGTAATGTCAAGGGCCCAGAATTTCTATTATTATTACTTTGGCTGATGTAGGGAGGAATAGACTGAATGCCAGTCAATAAAAATCCTCTTTGAGTTTCCACCACATTTATCTTCTGATAAACTCAGATCATTTTTGTTGCCTAGGATTAGGAAAAAGGTGAGTAGAATTCTCTCCATTTTACTGATCAAGAGCACTGAGGCAATACGTCTGGGAATCTTAGAAAAAATAGTTCTAAGAGAAGACAGTGTCTAACTTTAGCCCAGGCTTTTTCTTAAATCTAACATGCTCTTTCCACCACTTTTGTTGTGGTATTTGGATAACTTCCTGATGGAAAGATGAACTTTTGAGATAGTTACCTGGATATCATCATTCCAGTTTCTACTGCTGTGATTTGAGGTATACACTATACTGGATTTCCAATCTTGTTCTTCCATCCCTTTTGTTTCCACAAACCCAGCTAAGGGAGGCTCCCCCAGTGCCTTAGAGCCAAGGAAGTACCCCAACCTTGTGCCCCACATGAGGAAGAATTCCCACCAGGCCTTGGTTACAGGTTGTTGGTTTACACTCGGGAAGGAGGTGCTACTCAGTGCATTTGATTTTAGCTTCCCTATTTCTAAGCATCTAAGCATTCTAAGCATCTAAGCATCTGATCCTGCATCTACTCTGGCATCTGATCCTGCCTGATCTCAGAAGCTAAGCCAGGTTGGCCTGGTCAGTACTTGGATGGGAGACTGCTTGGAAATACCAGGTGCTGCAGGCAAGGGAGGAGGACCTGACAATCCACTTCTCAATCTGCCATTGAAAATCCTATGAATAGAAGAGAAGCACTGACAATAGTGCTGGGCATGATACAGTGTTGGGGTGTGTTTTGTTCTGTTGTGCATAGGGTTACTATGAGTCAGACCGGACTGGATGGCACCTGACAGCATTTCTAAGCATCTAGGCTGGGGTTTAGCTTAGGTGGTGGAGTGCTGCTCTGAGCTCTTCTAGGCCCTGGGTTTGAGCCCGAGTACCACAAAAATGGGAGAAGAAGCTGGGAGTCCACTCCTGAAACATCAGCCATTGAAAACCCTATGAACAGCAGAGAAGCACTGACATAGTGCCGGGCATGGTACAGAGTCAGGGAGCATTTTGTCTGTTGTACATAGGGTCCCTATGAGTCAGACCCCACTCAGCAACTAACACCACCAACATTTCCAAGCATCTACCAAGCCCATTTACATCAGTGTCCTTGATTTGTCTCATATAAGGGTGGCTCTGACTCATACCCAAGGACAAAGGGTTCACTTTGGAAGCTGGCTCTTCTTGGAGGACACTCCTCAGTGCTCTGTGAGAGGGAGCTGGGGGTCCCATGTCTAGTGGACATCAGAGGGTTCAACGTGCTTTCTGATGGGAAGATGCAAAATCAGGGATGTGAAGGCGTGCTGAACCCTGACGCTGTTCCCTAGTGTAATTACAGCTCTGAGGCTTTCCTGTGGGTGTCCAGGAAGAGCAAGTGAGCCTATTAATGAGTTGTGGTCATAATGGGAAAAGACCTTGTCTGTGTTAGAGCAATTCGTTTTTTTCCAGAGGCACCTTCGGGAGGACATGGAATGGAATAAAACTCAGCCCAGTGATTTGAGGTTTTACTCTGGGGATGGTGCCAGGAAGGCAGACAGCATTATGTCCCACCAGCTGCTCTTACCATTGAAAGGCTGCTTTCTGCTCCTTGGGATAATTGCTTCACAGATGCTCGTCACCGAGAGCAGGAGTGGTTCCTGAGATTTAGGGCAGCCCTGTGCTGAAGAGCAACGTGGTGCTGCCACCTCAAATCCCAGCTCATGAATTCATTTGCTTAACAAGTTTGCCTTTGTTTTTTTAAAGATGGAGAGGGATTAAAAATCAAGACTTTGTAGGTGCCTGTGTGGGGAGGTATGTACAGGTAACCCAGCCTTGTAGGAAAGGATTTTGTCACTCACTTACAAGGAAGAGAATGCTATCATAACATCTTCAAAACTGGATATATTGTCTAGTGGTTCATTTGTGGCCCAAGGTATTAATAGTGCCAGACTTGGGAAAATGTTGGAATCCTTCAACAGAAAGCAGAGCTTGGTATTTAGCTAAAAGGCTTGCTCATGACTGGCTGGCTGCGTGATGTCCTCAAGGGAGGGAAGAAGGACATCTGATGGAAGTTATGGTCTGGATGTCACTTAGCAAACTGGGATGTTATCATTCTAGTGGGGGTAGGGACAGATGCATGGACTGGGTGTTTGTTTGGACCAGAAGGCAGTCATAAGAATGAGGGGGTCAGGGAAATGCCATTATCCATGATTGAGTCAGGAAAAAACAAGAATAACCGTGGTAGAGTGTTTTCTTCTCTTGGTGGTGGGAACAACCCGCACAGAAACCAGTTACAGAGATAAGGCATAAGGCCCATCACTGGAGAGAGAAGCATCTATTGGAAGCTTCCAGCAGCTGAGAACTTTAGACTTCCTAGAAACCAGTAGGTTTGAAAGTTTCAAAACAGCTTTAAAGACAGCTTTTAAGCCAAGCTGGAAAGAAAATTAGATTATAACTATAATTTTTAACTTGCAGAAATACAAACAATATAGGTTAGGAAATGAGGGTTTTTTTATGTGGTACTGGAGATTAACCAGGGCCTTGTGCATACTAGGCAAGTGCTCTACCACTGAGCTCCATCTCTAGCTCTTGAAGTTGATTTTTGTTCCTTTTTGATTCAGCCTTTAGCAGATTTCATTCAAAGTTCAGTTGTAATTATGAGCATATACAATTTTGAGCATACACCAGGCTGATAACAAAGAGCCAGCGTTCTAGTTATCTTGCTGTGTAACGGGCTTCCCCATAATTTGGTGTCTTAGAACAATACAATTTTACTATATCACAGGATTTTGTGGGTCAGAGATTTGAGCAGGGCTCAGCTGAGGAGGTCCTTCTGTTTCTCAGTGTTGACATGGTTACTCAGTGGGGTTTGGCTGGTAGCTGGTCTATTCTGGAGGGTCCAAGACCCCTTTAGTCATATGCCTAGTGTGTTTGCATGGGTGGTGGAAGGTGGGGCTCAGGGACCTGGGCCCCTCTGTGTGCATGTAGATCCAGGACCTCTCCAGGTGGCCACTTCCGCAGGGTGTCTGAACTCCTGGTGTGGCTATTCAGGGCTCCAGATATAAATGGACCCAATCATCAAATGGGCCAAGTGGGAAAGAGCAGGTTTTGAGGGAGAGAGAATACATTTTGAATATGTTGAGTGTGGGAAACCTGGAGATGTTAAAGTAGTGATATTTTGTGTGATGGAAAATGTGGGCTTGAACCTTAATGAGGAGGTTTAGACCACAGATGGAGATTTTGGCGCCAGTGGAGTCTCTTATTACTTCGAAGCCCTGGGAATTGCTTGTAGAGCTGAGGGAGAGATGGCAGAATGAGAGGAGAATCTGAAAGCTAAGGGACACCCATATTTTAAAGAGTCACCCAGTAGGAGAAGCCAGCAAGGAAGACAGACAAGGGACAGACAGAGCAGAAAGAAAGAATGAGGAAACAGAAATATTCTGAAAGTAAGTGCAGTTATAGACTTGGTGAAAGGGACTGGTCTGCAGTTTCCAGCCTAGAGGCATGAGAATCAGAGGGCTGTAGCCGAGAGCTTTAGCACCGAGCACCAGGCAGGCGGGTGAAACCCTATCCCTGCCCCTTGTTGGTTATGTGACTTGTAGCAGATTCCTTACCTTTCTTTCCATGTCTCAATTTCTTCACCTGTAGAATGGAAACACAGACAGTGACTATGCCATAGGGTGGCTGTTTAAATGAATTAATCCATATTTTCAACTTACATTTCGCGCCTTAAGGAGTTTGAATAGACATGTGGGCTTGGCCACTAGATGATATTTCACCTTAGAACTGTTCAGGGGTGATTTTATTAATTTTACTTGCAATGATAGCAAATGTTCACAGTGATAGATTCCATGGTAATAAGCTGGAACATCCCTTATGATTGCTTTTTAGTATCTTGGTATACTTTAAATAATCCATGATGATTTTTATGCAACTTATCATGTTTATATGTTTGTTTCTTTGAGTGTACACTAAGGATATCTTGGACTGGCATGCCAGAGTCAGTGTGGCCCTCAGTCTGTTTTTGTAAATAAAGTTTTCCTGGAGCACAGTTACTTCTATTCATTTACATATTGTCTGTGGCTGCTTTCCTGCTGCAAAAGCAGAGTAGAGTAGCTTCAACAGAGACCAGGGGGGCCACAGAGCCTAACATTTTTCCTCTCTTCTCCTTCCATGCCCCCACACTCACACGCACACACGCGGACCATCATGCTCCTGGTGGAAAGCAATGCAGTCAGTGAGGCAGGTGGAGGGTGGAGGCTGCTGCGCCGTTGAGTGGACTCATGTTTTCTTAGACTGCCTGTTCTTCTGTTTTGCCCATCTGAGACTCTAGATTACAAAATCAGTTATGGCTAAAGGAGTAAATAACACTGTATTGAAACAATCAAGTTTTTCTTACGTAAGTTGAAATGAACTTTTGGGTATTCCTGCTTTACAGATTTACCGTAGTTTGTTGTTGCTCCTGTGGAATAGGTTTTGTTGAAATGAGTGGAATCCATTGTTCCTGGCAGGTGAATGACAAAGGCGTAGCTATACACCCAGAAAACTGTTAAGGCTGCATTTGCCCAATGGTGATCTTTCTTCTCCACCAGAAGCCAAAGGGCCTGTAAGTAGCATAAATTGTCCACACAGCGTGGGGACACAGTCACTGGGCTTTGTCTGGGTGGATGTGGGAATCAGGCCATCTTTTTAAGGGCCATAATGGGAATTGATCAGCTTTTTGGATCAGGTTACTTTGAGGGGAAAAATAATCTCTTGCTTGGGAAAGTGCATTCATTTGTTCTTAAAAAGCCCCATTTATTATTTAGCACTTTTCTCTTGGCTACAAATTGCTTTAAGGCACCAAGGATTTTGAGAAAGATAACAGAGAGATGTATAATTTATTTTATAATCATAGGCTGAATCATCTTTACAGAAGCCAAACATTAGAAAATAACTTATATTATTTACTTTTTGAAGCATTACAAATCGTATTTTTTGGTTTCAGCAGTTACCAAATTAAAAATCAGTCTAGTTAATCACAAATCATCCCTTCACACACACACCTTCATTTCCCCAAACAAGCCAAAATTAGAATGTACGAAAAACACGCACCATTTCTTCGATGGGGTAGAGAAGAATGATTTCTGAGGGCTCGGTGCATCTGGGCCCAGGAAGATTAAAAAGAAACACTTGGCAATGCCCTTGTCCTTCGAGAGTATGGAACGTGGCCTATAGAGCTGAAGGAATCTGAGCCTCTCAGATCTGCCACCCACCCTCCCCACTGAGATTGCAGATGTGAAAATCAGGATGTAGAAAGGTTCAGAATCTCCCTACCTTTCATTTTCTTTGTGTAGCTTCCTTCTGCTCATCCTTTTTGAAGCTTTTCTCAGTCAAAATAAATTTAAGAAAGGGAGGGGTCTAAGTGGGGAGAGCAAAGACTGTGGAAAGGAGGGAAGGGAGGGGAAATAATGCAGAGGGTTAAAAGTGGGGAGAGGACAGTCACAAGTTACATGAGCAACTCCATGAATGCATGGGGAAAAACGGGAGTATAATCCATCATTGCAAACGATTTTTACCACATATTAATCAGAGGGTTTCATAAATAATGTAAGTTGATATAAATGTAACAAAAACAATGTAATAGGTACACAATGGAAATAGCAAAAGCCTTCCTACTTTGTACCCTACTAACATTTATTAACTAAAAAAGGAGAAAGGGTTTGAAATGTGGTTGGGCTAGATTGTCAATACCAAAACCTGTTTAAGCTGGAACCTCTCACAGAGGCTATGCAGGTGACCAAGGTTTAAACCTAAGGCAAAAGGAACAAACCTCCAAGGGAAGAATTTTAAACACACGAAAGGAAGTTGGTGGCAAGTTAGTAAGACTGCTTTAGGTCTGGCCCTCAGAAGCAGACCTTGAGGTAAACATTCTAGCATAAGTGATTTATTAAGCTGTGTTTCCTGGAAAAGACTTGTGGGGGAGCAGGGGATTGAGATGAGAATGGAAAGAGGCCAAGCAAGTGTGTGATGCTGGGCAAAGTTGCACAGGGGTAGCTTCTTCCATCCCACAGAGGAGCTCGGAATCATAGCAGGCCATGCCTCAGAGTCCTGTCCAAGGGGCGAGGGAGCACAGGTGTCTATATTCCCTCTGGAAGTCATTAGTTAAGAGCTACCCTGGCTTGCAGAGGGCAGGGTAAGTTACGTAAGCTGAGTTTTCTACTCTGCAGTGGATTCCAGTAACCTAGGAGGGAGCCTTCCTAAAAAGAGAAAGATTGCAGAGCCCTGGCATTGTCTGCCATAGATGCCTTCCTGGTATCTTCAAAGAACACTAAGGGATGCAGCCTCCGGTTCCTCTTGCATCCTAAGCTCATTTTGTAGAGCCATCGATGGGGCCTTAGCTTCCTTAGACTTTGAGATTTTTATTCTAAGTGAGAGTTGGGGAAATGAAGTTTTCATCTACAGTAAATGAGCCATAAATTCCAGATATCTGGTTGTCAGACTTTCCTTTCCGCTTCTCAGAGAATATCAATTTCCATTATGCAACAGTTTTCTTTCTTTCTTAGGCTAAAATAGCATATATTTCAAGTAGCAATTGGAAGGAAAATAGCAATGCAATATGTATTCTAAACCTTATATCTAATTTCCAGGCACCCTGCATCATGATTGCTATTTTTTTCACGCAGGCATCATGGACATGGACATCCAATAATGGCAGGAGTTTTGGCATAGCCCAGACTCACTTTCCTTTGCCAACTTGTAGCTGTAATTGGAACAACAAGAAAAGGGAGGAGAAAAAAGAAGGGGGATGATGAGAGAGGGGATGGGTTAAAAGCTGTTATTGAAACTACATAGATAAATAATCTTATAAAGCAAAAGAGAAAGAGAGGCTGGGAGAGGGAGGAAGAGAATAATGGCAGTGGACGCTGAATGATGCCATGGCACCAGCTGAGGCACGAGACTCCAACCCTAGGTGCTTCGCTGGATTTGGTATCTGTCAATCACATGGGAAATTCTCCTCTGGAGTCAATTACATGAAATCCACTGTCATCCTCTGAGTAGAGCTTAGCTATGTTGTTTCTTTTAAAATTGATTTTTAATTATTCACATAATATAATAATACATGCATATAAAAAACTTCAAGTTAAAATATCACAGAAGTGTCACACAGAAAACTGAAGTTTTGGTTTCCTCTGACAAACACCCCTAAATTTGTGTCTCCCACCCCTATCACTGGGAGATGGACCCAGCACCCCACTCCCCTCCCCCCAAAAAAGACAATCCACCATTGAAAACCCTATGAATAGCAGAGAAGCACTGACAATAGTGTTTCCTCTGTTGTACGTAGGGTCGCTATGAGTGGAACACTGACTTGACAGCACCTACCAAGAGCAACAACAACTCTTATTATGTGCTCTTATGAGTATCACTTTCGTGTATTGCTTCCAGTCTTTAAAAATACATCCAGATGCTTATATTAGGTTGTTAGGTGATATCTAGTCAGGTCTGACTCATAGTGACACTGTGTACAACAGACGAAACACTCCCCAACACTGTGCCATGCCTGGCACTATCCCAGTGGTTCTCAGCTATGTATAGAGTTTTCAATGACTGTTTTGGGGGTGGGCTACCAGGTCCTTCTCTGAAGCCTACAGAACCTGATATTGCCAGGCAGTCTCACATCCAAGTACAGACCAAACCTGACTCTGCTTACCTTCCTAGATTTGCTGAGATAGGATTCCAGGATGGTATGGCTGTAGACAGATGCTTATAAATGTATTTTTAATATATGAGAGTGTTTTATACTTTTTATTTAAGAAGAAAACATTAGTTATTTGATAGAGTAACTCAAATCTTCCTATACTTTCCCAGTTTATGGCTCTCTTAGTATTTTAGTCATTATTTTACAGTTGTCTGTAGGCTGAGAGAATTTCTAACAGTCCCAACTAATAATAGTTAAATTCAAACAATTTAATAGGTATCTATGTCTTAACAACTTAGTAGCCATTTGAAACATTATACATGTAAGCATTAGGAAAAATAGTATTTTCAGTTTATTTAAGAATAACCACAGTGACTTAAGAATGGAAAATGTTGAGCTGGGCGTGGTGGCGCATGCCTGTAATCCCAGTGGCTCAGGAGGTGGAGGCAGGAGGATTGCAAGTTCAAGATCAGAGGCAGTCTGTGCAATTTAGCAAGACCCTGTCTCAAAAAAGTAAAAAAATGGGCTGGGGGTGCAGCTCAGTAGTCCAGCACTTGCAAAACATGCAGGCACAAGGCCCTGGGCTCAACCACCAGTACAAAAGAAAAGAAAAAAAAAAAAAGAAAAGAAAAGAAAAGAAAAGAAAAGAAAAAGAATGGAAAGTGTGTACCTGTTGGATACTCCAAGTTTACTGACTGTTCCATGCCTATTTTTGTGTAGTACTTGGTTACTTGCTTTTTACCACAGTAAAAAAACTGTTGTTGAAAACTAGCTTTGAAAAAAAAATAAAACATCAAAAAGAATCTAGCACAATCTAATGAACTCAAGAGAATTTGTAGTTCTGTGGTGCCGACAGATGTCTGATATGGCTGCATTCCCCCGGGGTGCTACGTGCAGCCGTGGTTATAAATTTTGCACTTCACTTTTTTCACCCACAGTGTGCCTTAGAGATCTGTCCATGTTACACATAAAGATTTACCTCGTATAAAACACTGCTGCAGAATCGTCTAGAGTATGAACAGACCATAGCTTGTCAACTCATTTTCGTGATGATGGCCGTTAATGTTATTTTTAATATTTTGTAATTTTATATAATATTGCAATAAGAATCCTTGTCATGTGCCTCATTGTTCACGTGGGAGTTGGAGAATAAAGATATTGCTGGGCCATTGGCCAGTCAGTTATTTTTCTTAATTAATTTTAACAAACTGAGCTTGATCCCCTTCAGAGAAATTATTTCCTATAATCTTTTGAAGCATGATTATTACTGAGTTATTTTTCCTAGGGCTCTCTACCTCATGATTATCCCATTGGGAAGGAGTAGTTGTCCTGAAAAAGTAAGGAGTGGTCTCACTGTTTGAGTAAGTATGAGATATTCAGAAAGCGGAAGGCAAGGGTAGGGAATGAACAGACCAAGAGGAGAAGGGTGACAGGAACTGGCCAGAAACTCCCAGGTGTGTTTCTTAGGACAGTGAGGAGGCCAGTTCATTCAGAGGAAGTGATTTATTTAGGACGCAGATGGCAAATACCTTGCAGTCATGCTGTAAATGTTCCAAGCCCTCCATGGCAGGCATAGCCAATCCATCACGACACACATTGTCTCCCAGCCCTCGGATTCGGATTCCTCTTCACAGCCCTGGTGAGGACACAAAGGAAACTGACTTTTTATTCCTGGAGTCAGAAGCTGGAAAGACAGATTGAAGTTAGGCAGAGAAGGACTAGGAGTTCAAAGGATGCCAAGACAGGAGAATTTGGAAAATTTGGAAAATTATTTATATTCCAGGTCTTATTGGCAAAATGGCTGGTGACTGTCCTTGTGAGGCAATAGCCATATGTATTGCTCTTTGGTCACACTTATTTTTGTCCCAACTTAATTCTCAGTTATCCTATTTATTTGTTTCCAGCAGAGTAATTTAATCATGAGGGAGCCCTTTCATTATTCTCTTCCATGAAGCCCTTATATTGAAAGATGTGGTACACTGATTAAGTTGTGCTTTGTAAAAACAATGGCAGCAGCAAACAAGTGTTTGTTGAGTATTTTTTCAACATGACAAGTGATGTGTGTCTTACATTTGTTAATTTTTTGTTGTTGTTGTTAGGTGCCATTGAGTTGGTATCCAACTCATAGCAACCCTACATACAACAGGCGACAACACTTTATCAGTGCTTCTCTGCTATTCATAGAGTTTTCAGTGGCCGATTGATTTTTGGGAGTGCGTTGCCGGGTCCGTCTCCTTGTTAACTTTTTACTGGCTTTTAAATCCTCACAACAGACCTAAGATGGGTACTATTACTATTTCTATTTTATAGTGGTGGAATCTGAGACACAGAGTTTAAACATTTTGCACAAGGTTATACAGCTGGTAAGTGATATAATGAGCTGCTTGTCTACTGTTTGATCATAGCTATGGAACTTCTGATTAGAAAGAGATGATAAGGATTTCCAAAATGAGATGCTATAATTTTGAGCAGAAGCGAAGAAGCCTGCTGTGTAGGCTTATCTGTGGTGACATGGGTAAACACATGGCTTCTTGTTAGACTTTCTGTAGTGCTGAATCAGTTAAAGGAGTCCCATTATTGTTTATGAAGCCTGGCGTGATCTGACACCTTAAGATTGGAAGCTACTGATTTGGCCACACAGTTTCTCAGTTCTGGAGAAAACAGAGCATTCACTAAAGACAACAATGTGTTGTTGTACGAACCGATCGGTTAGGAAGTTAAGAGGTTAAAGGCCTCGTCTCTAGAATCCCACTGCATGGCTGTCTTCATCATTTGTTATCTGGGTGACCTCAGGCAACTTGTTTAACATTGGGAGCCCCGGGATTCACATCGGTAAGCAGAGAGGTCGTGAGCACTAAGAAGGCCCACGGACACTGTTAAAGGGTACATTGGCACTTAGTAAGCATTCAACAAATGCTGGCTTCTGCCAGACTTTATGGGTGTGCATTTACATCAGCTCCGAGGACAGTAGAGCACCATGAGGCTGACTGGGTGACGTGGAGGGGACAGAGCGGGATGGATGAGCTCAATGGATGGTGAGTTTCCTCCTCTTCTGTCCTGTCCAGCATCAAGCAGGCAGGATGCCCGAGAGAGAGGCCCCTCTGACTTGCCTCCTACCATCTTTATACTGCAGATGCATGAAGTGACTCATCCTGACATTCCCTGAGTAACTTCAGGGACATCATGATTAGTGATCTCAGAAGCTACCTGGCTCTCCACGTGTTCAGGTGACCTTTGTACGTGGGGCAGAGATAGATGGCCCTGGGGACCAGTTTAGCGTATGCCTCAAATAAATGCCTGTCAGTAACTGATTCTGACTAAGCAGGTGTTTTGGCTTCTTTGTTGGGTGATGGGTTGATTTTCCTTCCTGATCTCAAGCCTCTGAAAATAAGACATTTGAAATGATGTGTTCCTCCCTGCTGTCAAGGAAGAATCGCCTGTGTGTGTGATAGGGTTGATGTTGACCTGGCCCGATGCTCCTCTTAGCAGAGGCTGGCACGGAGGAAGAACTGGTGCTGGTGCTGTCTTGGACTGTGACTCCTCCAGGTGTTTAGTGCTCCACGTCTGTAGCCTTTGTGGCTTTCTCACAGTTACCTTAGAGTTAACAAGAGCTGCTAGAATTTCCCACTTAAGTGCACACTTTCTCTCTTGTCCCTCTCTCCTAGCAACTGTATGATTGAAATATTACTCAGACACTTGTCAACCCTCTGTTATTTACACCCTTTCCTGTGTTATGATTACCACCAAATTGTTCATGATGGGCTTCAGAGGGTGGAGCACTGCGGAATGTCTGTGGGAACCAAGGCTGTACCTTGGCGTTCCTTTTGGTTATTATGTAAACAATTTGACCCACAATCTCTATTTTCTTCTCCCTAGCACTGGCTTGAACCCAACAAGTCCATCTTCAAGCAAATGAAATGTAAGTGTCAATCGGGGTTTTACTTTTGCTATAAAATATCCAGAAATAGATTCTGTTTCCTGACAAAGTTTCTCCTGCTAGGAGAGAAAGGATAAAGTTAAAGTTAAGTGGGTGGGTGAAGGCTTCTCTCTGCCACTGAAAGCTGGGCATCTTCTCCCCTCTTTTCCTCTGATCTTGGCCTCTGCAGTCACTAGTTTTGCTGTCTCCTGTGCCTCTACCTCTCCTCACCAGTTTTCTTTTTAAATTTTTTATTTTTTGTGGCACTCTGGGGCTAAACCCAGGGATTTTTACATATTTTGCAAGCATTCTCCACTGAGCTGTACCCCCAACCCCTTTTTAATTTTTTTTTTGTCTTGAGACAGGGTCTCACTAAGTTATGCAGGCTGCGCCTCCCTAGTGTCTGGGATTGCAGGCATGCGCCACCATACCCGGCTTCTCCCCACCATCTTGCCCTCATATTTCATATTTGAAGAAGAGGTTTGGAATTGGATGGTTAAAAACCCCTAAATGTAACCACCAGGCACCTGGCTCCTTTTGTTTGGGGTGTTGCTAGTGAAGGGCTCAGAGGGTGGGGTGCAGCCTTGAGTGGGATGGGAGAAGCCATTGTGTTTGGGAACTAAAACCACACTGATGACTTTACTGGACATTGTTATTCTTTTCCACTCCTCTAATTCCCAAAAATGAAGTAAATTTTTTTTTTTTCTGGGTAATTGCTTTAAAGTTCTGGTGTTCTGAACACAGCTTCCTTCCAGACTGCCTGCTTATCCACCCAGGTGTCGTGAGGAAGGTGTGGCCTGGCAGGCCTGGGAGAAATGATGTTTTGTCCTGGTCGCTCCTGCGGGGCCACACCCAGCCTGCTTCTGTGGTGGACGATTTTTGAAATACACTGAAGAAACTCATTGCTTGGCCCCAGACCCATTTATTTTCCATGTCAACTTTTCCAGGCTCTGTGATGTAGGCAATAAATCAGCTTCTCATTGGGAATCAGATTAGTGTGCACCATGTCACTTGTCATTATTCAAAGGGTTCTTTTCTTTCTCAAATATGGAATTATTCTGTATAGGGTTTTCAGGTGGGAAAGGGAGAAATTGAACATGGATTGCAAACTAGAAACCACCATATATATTCCTCAACTCTCTTCTTGTACCCACCCTGCAATCTTCAGGAGCAACTCAGTCTGGCCAGTGCAGGAGGTGTTGAACTGAGAGCAGGTGCAACAACAGGTGTGGGACGGTCAAGGAGGCCAGGATGCTATTTGAGGGGCGAGGCTGGGACAGAGTTAGGACCTGCCTCCTGTACAGGTAGAAAGGCAGAGAGCCCAGGAGGCTCCAAATAGAATGATGTGCAGGAAAATGAGAATGAGCTTGAGAAAAATGTAGGTGATGCTTGTCTTTTGTCCCTTAACTGCCAGCAGTGATACTTTGTTTATATATTTATATATTTAAAAGTATTTAAACTTTTCCAGTAATATTATTTATGTTAGGTGGTTCTTTGACTTTGGTTCTTAACTGTTATGCAGTACTTTCCAGGAGGCATAAAAAGTTTTGAAATATAATTTTATCTTTAAAGTTATTTCAACTCCTAACAGAAAGAAAAGCTTAAAATCTGTGGAAAATTTAAAATGTGAGGAATTTTCTGCTTAAGAGCATTGTTTCCCCAATCAAGTAAATCTGAAAAACTAATGGAAAATGTATAACGTCTTACAGAAATGGTTTAGAGATTGATATTTGACCACTGGCTAATTTTAATCTAATGACAAAAAGAGTCTGAATCTGGAAAAAAGAATTGTATAAGATTCAATTTCTAAGCCAGATAAAGTGACTCACTGATTCTAGGAACTGGCAAGGGATTTACCCATCACCCAGATCCGTGTTGTATTGCTAAGGATACTAATGAATAGAAAATTGTGCACTTTTCTCAAAATCACAAACATGGTTTTGTTGTTGTTGAAGTCTTTTAGCATTAAGAATTTTTTGTTTGTCCTGGAAATATTAACTTTACTGTAAATTAGAGAACGTTGTGAAGTAAGGCGTATATATTGTTAACCCAGAAAAATTGGGTCCAACCCTTGGGATTCATCTATGAATATATCAAAAAGGTGTGGTTGCAAAGCCCCAGGAAGCGCCATCCTTGGGCATGGTCGTGCCTTTTGTACTCCCGTTCCTCCAAGAAACTGTTTCTCACATTCCCTTCCTCTCACAGAGCATGATGGACCTTTGTTCTGACCCACATATATGTACATGAAAATTATACATGTATTATATAATATACTGGAGGCCAAATATGTATACATGTTTTAAGAGATATTATCTATGTATTATTTTTCAAAGTTGAATTACAGTAGCAATGTATAGTATGACATTTGCTCAAATGATGGCATTAGTGAAATGGATATAAGTAAATGACATATTCTTAAAACAGAAAAATGGAAAGTTTTCACCCCAAGATGTGTATACATTTTTTGCACTCCCATATATATATATATGTATATTTATATATAGCTTATAAATTTTATATCTGAAGGATGCTGAAAAAGGAATTCACATTTTAAGAGGTATTTTCTATGCATCACTTTTTGAAGTTAAATTGAATTATGGTAGCAATGTGTAGCATGACCTCTTGTTATTGCAGAAGTCAATCATGAGTGGTATTCATGTTTTCTTATTGTTACATAGTGAGTATTACTATTTTAATATGGTTTCCCCTTTTCTTAAAATATATACACTTTTTGGCGCACTCTGCATATACTGATAAATAATTTTTCCACAGTGCTCGAGACCAAAGTCAGAACCTCATATATGCAAATCACGTTCTCTACAGCCGAGGTCTATCCCATGCCTGCTCTGAGCCCCCACCGATGCTACTGTCTGTAGGTGTTCCCAGGAGTGGTGCTTCCTAGGGTTGACTGAAGGACATCTGTCCTGATTAGCAAACATTGTACAAAGGTATTATTGTTTCTTATGAGTTTTAAAAACAATATCATGTTCGTAGTTTTCCAAACAGCTTAGAAAGTTTTAAAATGAAGACCAAAACTATTTCCTTTCTTTTTCTCCTTACATACCTAAGTCCACCCAGGAATAAATATTATTGACAGCATTATTTAAAAATTTTAATTGACACATAATAATTATACATATTTAGGGAGTACAGTGTGATATTTCGTTACATATGTATAATGAAAGATTAGGGTAATTAACAATATTTGTATATCCTTCCAGGAATTTTTATGTGTGTGTACATTCTCCCATGGTGTACAAGGCATGTTATGAATGAGACCAATCTCTATATATTGTTCTATACCTGGCTATTTTTCTTAATAATTAATTTTAGAGACTTTTCATTTTTTCTAATTAAGGATTGGCCTTGTTTTAAGTGGTTTTCTGCTAAAAACTATATGCATGCATATAATTTATTTTTTATGGAGATTGCGGTTGTTTCCAGTATTTTGCTATTATAGATTTTACTACAATAAATATGCTTAGATACAATTTGCATCTTGTGAAAGTACATCTATATTACAAATTCCTAGGAATGAATCAAAAGGTATGTACATTTTCCTAGTGATAGACATTCATCCGAGGAGCTAGTAGTAGTTACACTGGTTATTGTGAGTGCTTGTTTCGCCCAAACCTTGTTGAAAATAGATGTATTAAACTTAGTCTTATGGTGACTTAAGGTTTATGAAGGAAGAGAAATATTTACTTAATTTAAAAACTAATTAACTAGATGGTTAGTTAATTTGGTATAAAATTTTAAATTGGGATGCTCCTTAAAGTCTTATTTTTCTTCTGAATTTAGGAGAAACACTGTATTTTATTTTTAAGGTGACACTTGGTAAATTGATTTTATTGTGGTGTAGAGTTCTGTGATTTTGAATGCACATATAGGTTTTCACGCTCAGCATCATAATCAGAAGAGAACAGTTTTATCACTCCATGACTTCCCTTGTTGTAGTTACTCCCTCTGCCCAACAACTGGCAATCACTGATCTGTTTTACGTCAGTATAATTTTGTCTGCTGAGAATGTCATATAAAGGGACTCATAACAGCATGTAATCTTTGAGACTGGCTTTTTAGGCTCAGCATAAGATTCATCCAAGTTGCTGTGTTTATCAATACATAATACAGAAAATCAATGAGAGTAGAAGCCGGTGTTTGAAAAGATCAAGAACATCATTGAACATCTAGCAAGACTGAAGGAAAGAAAAATAAGAGAGAAGACACAAATTGCCAGTGTCAGGAATAAAGGGAGAGAAGTCACTGCTGACCCCATGGAATGATTCTAGGCACATAAATTTGATGGCTTAGATGAACTAGACTAATTCCTCAAAAACCATGAATTATCAGAACTCATCTATGTGAAATATGTAACGAGTCGTTTTATAACTGTTAAAGGATTTTGGTTTAAAAACCTTCCAGAAAGAAATCTCTGACTCCCTTGCTATTGCTACTGTGGCTTCCAGAATTCCCAGTTCTGCAACTCAAGCTGTAACCAGGAGCTTCTGGAATTTTCTCTGTCAGAGCTGGTGCCCACTTTCAGGTATTTCTCGAGTCCTGGCCAACGAACACCAGAAGAAAAACCATGCACTCTCCACTGGCTCAGTGGTGTTTCAAATCTTCATCTTTTTTTTCCATCTGCCTGCTGCTGTTTGCTTTTCAGAGTCCTTGGACAGCTGCTGTTCATATTCTGTCAGAGTTTTATAGCTGAATTCCACGAGACAGGATGGATGCCATTATTCATCCTACCTGGAGTTGGAAGCTTAAGGTCAAACTTTTACTCGTTCTTTGTCCAATATTAACATGCAGGTAGACTGCATAAATGTCTGGATGGTGTTGAGAGATCACCTTTTTCTCTTTCCTGTGCCACTGCATGTCCTTAGGTGGAAATGTGGACTAAGCTGAGATGCTTTTATGTTTTTCATGAGTACTTAGATAGCAGGTAGCCTGCCATCAGAGCATTACCAGATGTGGAATATTTTGCGTATTTGGTTTTCAGAGTCCTGCTTTTTATGAATGCATGTTGCCGCGCAACATAATGGTGACTCTTCTCGTTTTAAATAGCTGTTAGCCTTGACCCTGTGACTGGAATGTAGCCTGGTGTGTACATGAGAGGCACACGTTAAAAAGGTAGATATTGTGTGCTTTATAGATCCATTTAGCCATACAAATTACATTATCATGGAAAAATTTTGAAAAGTTATAGGCTATGATCAGATGTACAGAAATGTAACATTTCCCTATAATTGAATTCAGCTTGCTTTTGAGCACCTATTTTCTCTGTGGGCACAAAGTTTTATCTTGTGGGGTAACTCTAGATCTGCTAGTTTGGAATTGGGTGTGTTTTGGAAAATTACTCAGTCAATTTGTAATATAAGTGTTGTTAGGTGCTATCAAGTTGTTTCAGACTCATAGTGGCCCTCATAGAGTTTTTGATGGCTGACTATTTCGGGATTGCCTTGGGAGTGGATTGCCACGTCCTTCTCCCAATGATATAAGTGTAGTCACTTGAAAATACATATTCCATCTCAAGATGTTACTGGTCCTACCTGGGCCTTGAGTGTATCTGGTGGGAGCTACTGAGGCCTGCAATTCCTGCTGTGACCGTAAAGTGCAAGTCTCCAAGCTGTGGTACTCACGGTAGGTTCTCAGTTCTCAGCTCTTAGATCGTCTATCTGTATTCACTGCTGGGAAAGGCAGAAAATTGGTCAGCCTTAGGGAGACTTGTGTATACCATGTAAGGCTTCCTCTGCGCTTGAACTTACTATGCTGCCACTTCAGTATCCTCCAGAGTTCCAAACAGAACATTTCCCCGAAACTGCTCTGGGATTTCTTTTGTCTTGCCCAGGCCTCTCTCTGTTCATCCAAGCACAGAGTACTGAGGAGTGCTGGATTCCTTCTCAGAGATCTAGATAGCATCTTAAACCGGGTTTATCTTAAGATGTCTGCCTTCTCTCTTCACTCCTCACCCACAATAATGGCTTTTTCCTTGGATACAAGATTAATATCCTAAAACAGTAGCTTTTTTTTAATACAGTAGCAATGGTAGCTGTTTCCGAAATGTTACAGAAAGTACTATTATTCACAATAGCAGGGGCAGGTAAAAATATAAATTTCTTACAAATAAATATAACAAGAAATGTGCAAGAACTATATAAATAAAACTTGGAATCCTACTGTGCAGTTCCTTTAGTGTAGATAAAAAAGTTCAATAAATACGGCGTTCTCATGTTTCTGGTTAATATTGTTAATAAAATCGCTTCCTCACAAATTAATATATACATTCAGTAATTTGAAAAGTGAAATTTCACTAAAATTTGCTATGATATTTAACAATGATTCTGAGCCTCATTTGCAAAAGAAAATGCTTAACACTATACGAGAAGACTAGGGCTGGGATTTAGCTCAGTTGGTAGAGCACTGCGCTGCAGTCTCTGAGGTCCCGAGTTCAATTCCCAGCACCGCAAAAATGGGAGAAGTGCCTGGTAATCCACTCCAAGGCAATCCCAAAACAGTCAGCCATTGAAAACCCCATGAGGGTCACTATGAGTTGGATACCCACTGACTCGATGGCACCCAACAACAACAAACATAGGAGAAGACTAACAATGGAGGCATTGTTCTATTAGATTGCAAATCAAGGCATATGAATAATAATTAAAAGATGTTTAGCAACAGACACAGAGAGAATTAAGACAGACCCAGGAACAGTAAAATAATCAGTGGAACAGACAAATATCCCTACATTGATGTATTATTTATAGGAATATGGGTTTTGATAAAGATTGTATTTTGTAACAGAGACAAGAAGCTTTTTCAGAGCATGAGTTTTAAGATAATTGACTTTCAATTTATAAAATAAAAGCTAAAGGCATACCTCATACCATACTTGGGATTAATTCCAAATGTACCTAAAAACCCAGTGTATTTTACAATCTATAGAAGTTTTAGGTAAAATTTAAGAGTATTTAAAAAAAATCAAATGAAAGTATAACTCATGATTGCATATGATTCCCATAACATATTAATTAAAATTTCTTTTTTTTCTTTTTTATTTCATACTGTTCTGTAAAATATGTAAGTTGATAAATGTGTAAGCAAAACTGATTTAATAGTTGTATAATGGACATAGCAAATGACTTATTACTCTGTACCCCACTAAATTTACAAAAAAAAAGTGTTTTTAAAAGTAATCATGAGGTAACACAGGGCTTCCAAAGGAAAGTATAAAACTCAAAAACAACAAAGCAAAATATTGATAAATTTGTGCAATAATTAAACTTTTGAGGTAAAACATTTGGCTTTTTCACTGCATAGAGTAGATTCACAGTAAATATTTGCTGAAGGGATAACTATAAAACAAATGATAAGCGAATTAAAACACAGGCAAAATAATGGGAAGAGCATTTGCCAAACAGATAACAAGTACGAGTACATAGAATATATAATGATACTACAAACTAAAATATAAAAATCTTAGTAGAAAAATTGTGCAAAGGAGCCATAGAAGGAATGAAAATAAAAGCCCACTGAACTCATAGACAGATGGCCAACATCATAGTGACAAAGGAAATGCAAATTAAAATGAGATAACTTTGTTTGTTATACTGAGAAAATTGTAACTATCGATAACAGCCAGTAGATGATTAAAAAAGTCTGTCTCTTGATCTGGGAAGTCAATTTCTATGAATCTCTCTAAAGCAAAATTTATTCATGCATAGTATATGTTATTCAAGGGTGTTCATTGCTACATTGTTTATAACATTGAGAATGTAAGAGTTGGGGAGGTAGCTCAGTTGGTAAAGCACTTGCCTAGCATGCATGAGGCCTTGGGTTTAATCCCTAGCATCAAAACAAACAAACAAACCCACCCCACCCCCCATAGGCTGAGACTGTAACTCAGTGGCAGAGCACTTACCAGACTATAATCATCATGCTGTATATTAAATCTCCAGAATTTATACTGGGTGTAATGGTGCATTCATGTAATCCCAACTTTTAGGAGGCTGAGGCAGGAAGGTTGGGAGTTCAAAAGTAGCCTGGGCTACAAAGTGAGACCTTGTCTCAGAAAACAAAAATGAGACAAAAGAAACACACACACACACACACACACACACACACACACACAGATTTGGAAGCAACAAAAGGCTAGTAATTTTGTCAAGGTTTAATACGTCAAGTAGAACATATACAGCTATTGAAAGCACAAAGAGGACATATGTTATGGATATGAAAGATTTATTAGATGTATTGTCAAGTTAAAAAACATAAAATGCCATACATAGAATGATCCATTTATATGAAAGTAAAATATTCTTCTTATATAAGTACACAGGAGTAGGATTGGAAAGGTGTATGCCATGGTCACCTTTGGGAAAGAGTGGGATAGAGAGACACAATGCATTCATGTTTTATTGTGTATAGTCATGTTTTACTCAGTTGTTTTACAATGAGAATATATTCACATGTTGTTGTTGTTAGTGCTTCTCTGCTATTCATAGGGTTTTCAATGGCAGATTGATTTTTTGTGAATGGGTTGCCAGGTCCTTCACCCAAGCCTATAGCACCTGGTGTGCCCAGGCAGTCTCCCATCCAAGAACTAACCAGGCTCAACCCTGCTTAGCCTCCGAGATCTGACAGGATTGGTCACCACAGGGATATGGTTGCAGGCACATTTTAGTCTGTTATTTTACAATGAGGATATATTTACTTAGCACTTGTTAAAAAAGATAAAATAGAAAGAGAGATAGCTTTATGCAAAAATCAACACAGAAAGAAAAGAGGGAAGAAAGGAGGGAATCACAGTACATTATGCAATTGGGAGGGTGGATTCCATCCAAGTACAATATATGCACATACAGAAATGTCACAGTGAAACCCATTAATATGTATAATTAATATGATTTAATAATTATAATTTCAAATGCATCAGACATGTGCTATAAAAACAGAGACCCAGATGAAGGCAAGCTCACTTAACTCTTCTAATGATTGGGCTTTCTGCTTAATCCTGGCTTGTGCCCATCTGAAGCCTGATTAGCCCAGCAGGGCAGTTAAGATCTTATTCTTGCCCTATTCACCAGACACTGTCGCTGCCAAGCCCCCTGTAGGGCAAAAGTACTTGGAAAAGGCCTGCCCATGCAAATCAGAGTGGGGAGGACCCCCAGCTTTTCATGATACATGGGTCCCACACAGCCATACTAGCGTTATTGAGTCTCCCTGGAAACTTAATATGGCATGCCATTCCTGAATCTGATGGTGACATTCTTGGGACTTCACTCTCACATTGCATTCCATAGAGTTCCAGCATCCACCCTGGGGATAACCTAATAATAACTGCCTCTCTGCTGAATGGCTTCATCAGTAGAAGAGAGACCAACAGAGGGAGGGAGATGGAGAGAGAGAGAAAACCAAGACCGTTGGTGTCAAGAACAGAAGGAGAAAGGGCACAGGTGCTTTCTCATTCTGAGGCCAGTTTCGTTGCTTTGCCCCCCTTGCTGAGTATGTTAGTTTTCTATGGCTACCACAACAAATTATATCCTGGCTGGCTTAATGCAGTAGAAATCCTCTCATAGTTCTGGAGGCTGAGAACCTGAAATGGAGCTGTCATCAGGGCCTTGGTCCTTCTGAGGGCTTTAGGGAAGAATCTGTCCTTGCCTTTTCTAGCTTCTAGCTGTTACCTGTAATCCTTGGCATTCTTTGGTTTATAGCTCATCACTCCAATCTCACCTTCAAGTTCATGTGGACTTTCACTGTGCCTTTGTGTCCAAGTCTCCTTTTCCTTTCTCTTAACAGACATCACCATTCGATTGAGCCCTTCCACTCACTTAGTGTGACCTCATCTTAACCTAATTATATTTGCAAAACTATTTCCAAACTGGTTCGCAATGTGAGGAACTGTCTGGCCCACTACATGAGCAACGCTTGTTAGATCTCCCGTATCATTAGGATTTGTTTTTACTTTTTGGGTGTGTGTTTTGACTTTGCTGTGTGGCTCAGTCGTCACTTATATGTATAACTTGTATGTCCTTTTTTGCTGAATTTGATCCGATGCTTGTGATGGTAATGCTTTGCATTTTAGTTCTCCAAATACTCATAATAGCAGTGACCTCATCTCAGACCTCCCAGGTCAGCCTGCCTCATTGCTCTCAATCACAAACATCTAATTGTACCCCTAGCATGCAATTTGAGAGATCTCTTCACTTGGTCCATAGCTTAATGCAAACCTGTATGTAACTGGTTCTTGATAAATGCTTGTTGGCTAGAATTGTTATGTTCTTCCCCCTCTCCTCTCATTTTTTGTGGTACTTGGGGTGTTTAACCCAGGGCCTTGCACATACTTTGCAAGTGTTCTACCCCTGAGTTGTACCCTCAGCCTGTTCTCCTTTTTTTTGAGTCAAGGTCTCCCTAAGTTACACAGGCTGCTCCTGGCCTCAAACTTGTGGTCCTACTGGCCTCGAACTAGAGGTCCTACTGCCTCCTCCTCCAGAGTTGCTAGGGTTGCAGGTGTGTACCACTGCACCTGGCTTGTTACGTTCCCTTTAAGGAGTAAGTGGAGGAAGTTCAACTACCATGTTATTTAAAAAAAAAAAAAAAAGGAAAGAAAGAACTGAATGAAACTCATCCAAAAGAAACCCCCTACCTACTGTGGTTTAATTTAGTTGTTTTGGCTCTTTCCAGTTTCCTCCTTCCCAGTATGTATTTGCAGGAACAGTAACTGATTTTTGTTTATGCCGTGGAGTCCTGGACCCTCCCCCTCTGGAAGCTAGTTTCCCTTGCTGTAGTGACAGTTCAGTAAGTGAGGCCAGGTTTCTTCTTCTCCCAAAATTGTACTTCTCATCACAATTTTCCATGTTTGAACTTTCTTTCAGAATGTTAATATGAGTAGTTTCCATGTCCCCCTCCTGCTTTCCTTGCCAGTAAGGAAAGAGGCCATCAGAAGAATGTTGTGCTGTCGAGTCAGGTCCAACTAATAGAGACCCTGTGTAAATAGAAGGAAACACTACTTGACCCTGTGCCAAGCTTGGCACTAAATCAGTGCTTCTCTGCTATTCGTGGGGTTTTCAATGGCTGATTGTTTCAGGATTGCTTTGGGAATGGATTGCCAGGTCCTTTTCCAATTTTTGTGGTGCTGGGGATAGAACCCAGGGCCTCAAAACCCTACCAACTAAGCCAAACCAACAAAAAACTTATAGTGTGCAATTCTAGATGACATGCACACTCGACAAGCCACAGATTGATACCTTATCTTGAAGGCATAGTTGGTGACATTGTCATTGGTTTGATGGCCCAGTGGAGGGCCCTTGGACTTCAGGGAGGACCCAGAACTCCTCTTTGTTGGGAGAGAGCAAAGGGACAGGAGCATCTCCTGGTGGAAGCCTTAGATCACAGGAGCCTCCTTCTTCCCGCAGGGCTGCCCCGGCTCTTCCCTGTTGGCCCGTGATTTGAAGCTACCTGTACACTGGCAGCACGAATGTCTGAATGAGAGCTGTGAGGGCTGCGGGGCTCCATGCTCTGTACTTGACATTTGAGTGATCCAGACAGGGGCACGGAGGTAGGGAAGCTTTATTCATGTGTCCCTTTGGGTGGAGATTCTTTCTCGTGAGGGATTTGGGGATGTAATTTTAAAGTGTAAAACCTCAGTACCAAGTTATATAAGAAAGTGAATGTGGATATTATGATCGTTTTATTCCATGTTGATGTGCACTTACCAATGTGACTTCTGATGAATCCAGTTGATTCCACAAGCACCAACCAGGTTCTGGGTCTCTTGCTTCGGTCTCAGTGCTCTTGCTAACTTTTTGGTTAAAATTCTGAAGTTGCTGCATTCGAGGCTCAGGCATCAAAATTCTCCTTTGATGCAAGGTCTGCCAGATGACTCTCAGCGTGATTTCACTGCTATTTTGTCCCCACTCCTCCCTGAAGGTGACAGTGTCCTTTGCACTCTTTCCACCAAGGTAAAGGCCCAGATAGAGTTGAAGGGCTCTCCTGCAACCACGTGGGTTCAAATGATTACAACTACTGTTGGTGAGTCCTGGGTTGCAGGCTGCCTGCTGAGTTCTTTGCAGCTCTTAAGCCACCCGCCCCTCAGGGTCTGTGTCAGAGTTTATAAGCCAAACCTGATTGCTACTGTGTGGTCTATGGGCTAACAATAGGTGTCATATTTTTAAATGGTTGGAAAAGAATCAAAAGAAAATATTTTGTGACATATGAAAGTGAAACAAAATTCAAATTTCAGTGCTTTATTGGAATCCAGCCACATCCATTTGTTTACATCCATTTGTTTAGCTTCTGTGCTAAAAGGACTAAGTGGGTCATTGACCCAGAAACCTTGAGGCTCCTGAAGTAAAAATATTTACTCTCTGGCCTTTGTAGAGAAAGTTTACTGACTTCTGTCTGTGGTTGGTTCCATTATCATCCCCACTTTACACCTGAGGAAATGGAGGCTGAAAGTTTTAAGGTTGGCCATAACAACTTGTCCAAACCATGAACTTGAGATTATAAGTATTGGACCCAAAATACTCATTCAGAGCCTCTCTTGACCAAGCAGAAGCAGTCAGAGAACTCAGAGACCAAGTATTCAGGAGACAGACACTCAGCACGGCAGTGTCCCCTAAGTGAGACCTTTGACTTCAGTCCGTGTGTGTGTGTGTGTGTGTGTGTGTGTGTGTGTGTGTGCATGTCTATGTGTGATACAAGCACAACAGATAACCATAATGGGGGAGGAGGACTTAAACCCAAGAAAACACCATCTCAGAGCCAGGCACGGTGGTACACACCTGTAATTCCAGCGACTCAGGAGGTGGAGGCAGGAGGATGCAGCTTGGAGGCCAGAGGTAGTCTGTAACTTAGGGAGGTCCTGTCTTATGATAAAAGTAAAATGCGCTGAGGGTGCAGCTCAGTGGTAGATCACTTGCAAAGAATGTGTAAGGCCTGGGTTTAGCCCCTAGTACTACAAAACAAACAAACAAACAAACACCACTATCTCTGCTTTGGAGGCAGAGGCAGCATAGTGGTGATCATTGCAGTGGGGGTGATGGGGACTCAGCACTGTGGTTAATAAGGCTGACGGTAATAGTTGTTAGGGGATAATAAACATCTCCACATAGAAGAGAGCAGGTTTTAAGGTGGCCTGCATCCTCTGCATCCTCTGTGGCTGGCTTGTTTACACATATCCCAAGAGTCCTTGTTTGCTGAAAGGGTGAGCTACGCTTTGCCCCGCTGGTGCTCAGATGTCATTTTGCACGGTGCAGATGCTGGTGCTTTTGAGCTGTTTTGTTATTGAATGCAGCCTGGATGGATTAATTAGTTAGTGTCACTGTGTGTGCCATTTGCACAGCAGGGATATGGGGTGCCCTCTTCTGTCTTCACTCTACAGCCTCCCCAGAAAAACACGGATCATTTCTTCAGAAATAAAAAGGAGTCAGTTGCATGGAAAAGGCTGCAGGGCGTTAGAAGTCCTGTCTGCAACACTAAACTATTTGCAATATTTCTTTACAGTCTGAAAGTCTGACAGATTAATCAAACTTGTTATTTTTCTCAAGACTCCCAGAGAAGGGTGGTACAAGAACCGTTCTAGATATAGGAACTGCCCAGAACCTGCCAGAGCCATGGGCTCTGAGCTTGAACTCTGTTTACGGAATTGTTGTTGCTAGGTGCTGTCGAGGCATAGCGACTCTGCGTACAACAGAAAAAACACTATTGTTCCTGCTTCTCTGCTATTCATAGGGTTTTCAAGGGCTGATAGGTTTTTGGGGGTGGGATGTTGGGTCCTTTTCCCAAGCCTGCAGCACCTGGTGTTGCCAGGCGGTCTTCCATCCAAGTACTAACCAGACCAACCCTACTTAGCTTCTGAGATCTGATGGGACAGGATGCCCCAGTGGGATGGCTACAGGCTACAAGAGAATAGGGGATATTTTTCCTAGGTGTAAGCCAGAATTCTGTGAGAAAGATCATGAGTTTATATGTATATTCCTTAAGTTATGCTTTTTATTTTTCTATGATTCTTTGTGATGACTGGAGGAAGATTTCTATATATTAAGAAAAGCTGCTAAATGATGTCTCTCTCTCTCTCTCAAAAAAAAAAATCCTGTTGTTGGTTAAAAATAGAAACTTTCTTTTCTCATTTCCCCCCAGGAGCCTGCTCAACTAATTGTTTCCTCTCCCCACTCCACTTCTGGGCAGGATCTCAACAAGGAAATGAGAAAGTCTGTTTCTGCTTTATGAGCGGCTGTGCCTCTCCCCACGTTCTCAGTGTTAACCAACTAGCACAATGATGATGTGCTGGGATCTGCTGATGTAAAATGGGGCCACTGAACTGCCCTGAGGAGACACTTGGCCTCCTCCACCCTGTCTGGCAGGCTGAGAGAGAGGAGCCCTGCTGTTCTTAGAGCAATTACATGCCCCTGGCATTGCAAAGTGGGCTTTGCATTTATTTTCCTTTTCTACTACCCAGTAGTATTCTTATGGCTGAGTAAATATTTTTCAGCTGTTGAGTTGAGCTCAATTCAGTCTTCCCCATCTCCTCCCTCCCATTTTCACTTTCTATTCCATTTTCTTATTGTAGGGGTGTTTATTCCAACCAAACAAAATCCTCTATGTAGATCATGGCCTGTGTGCACGTGCTGAGAGCCCACAGGGTCCACCCAAATGCCTCTGGGTGAATGCCAGGTCGCACTCTTTCCTCTTTCAGGGCAGGATGCAGAGAAGTCAGGGGGCTTGTTCTGGGGTGCTGCTGGAAGTCCTCTTTAAAACTTGGGGTCTCATCCTGTGGGAGAGATGGTGTCCTCACCACCCAGCATGCCCTGCCATGGAATGCTAAGGCCTCAGTACAAAACTGGAGATGGACCACCGGGGGGAACCATGGTGATGGGTCCAGAGAGGACGCACAGTGGGAAAGGCCCGTGCAGGCATGGGTTTGATTGGTCCCTGGATAGCTCCTTCATCAGATGTTTCCATCTACTGATTCTGTACCAAATGTTTGGCACAGATAAAAACTATCCTTTATTTCATCCTCCTTTCCCTGTAGCTGAGGAAAGAGAAGCCATGGATGCTGGAGAGGGCAGAGGCACTTAGCATTGTGCAGCAGGGGAGAGGCCTCAATCTACAGGGAGATTCAGGACCATGGACATGTCTCAAGGAGTAAATGCCAGCTTCTGGGTGGCACCTGGGAAGACTCCCTTTTAGCAGTTATGTGGCTGGCATGTGTGCGTGCCAGTGCTCAAGTGCCAGTTTGTGACCCCAAGTCAGTGCCCACCATGCTTGGGGGTAAAGATAGCAGATTTGTTGAACAATTAAAAAATTTAAATACCTGTATCTCTCTGCTTGTTTGGTTTTTTAGAAAGTAATAGAGAATTGCAGTTACCTTCATGGACTTGGTGGGAGTGGGGAGGAGAAGGGAACAGAAGGAGGGTCCTCTCCCACCCCTGGAGTCCTGTCTGAGGCAGTTTGGTAAGTGTCGTTCTTACTGCCCCCATTCACGGGGGTCCTCTGTGAAGTCAGAATCTTTGTCTGTTCCTAGCTGCTGTTATTTGCACAACATCCAAAACTGTGCCTGGAAACTTTAGATGCACAATAAATGCTTGTATTAAATTAATTGATCCTCCCTTTAGAAGTAGCTATCCTGACCAACTCCAGGGTCCCAGGACTCATTCCGGATGTTGGGGGAGGAGAACAGAAATTGCGATATAGGACTTGAGGCTTTCAAAATGTAAATCCTGGGAATGGCTGGAGTAATTTAGACCATGGACTTCTAGGTCAGTATTAGCTTCTGCCCAAGGCTCCATGGATGAATGCAGTAGCAGGGCCTGGCTGTTCCCAGCCTCTGCCTTGTCAGCTCCTGAGGTTCATTACTTGTTAGTTCCCTCAGCCAGACAGGCAGAGAGTCGATCTTTTATTGATAATCAGCCATGGGGACAAAAAGCTGAACAAGATGCACAGGTCCATACTTCCTGGATCTGCCATCCATGATGAGGTTGACATTTCTGTGCCCCCTCACAGTGGCCACTCAGGGCCTGGGCAATGAGGTTGAGCTGCGTCTTACCACAGGCCCCTGAGGTAACTCTTTTTTTTTTTTTTTCGGTACTTGGGGATTGAACCCAGGACCTCGCACGTACTTTCCAAGCACTGGTCTGCACCCTTAGCCCATTTTTTATTTTTCACTTTTGAGACAGCATCTTGCTGAGTTACGCAGGCTGCCTCTGGCCTTGAGCTTGGTGATCCTCCTGACTGCTTCCCAAGACGCTAGGATTACAGGCTTGTGCCACCATTTCCAGCTCAAAACATTTTTTTTTTTCAGTCTTGGGCATCAAACCCAGAGCCTCCTGTGTGCTGGCATGTGCTCTACCACTGGGCTACACACTTTGGGTAACTTCTAGTGCACTATGTTGCTGTCGTGCATCAAGTCGGGTCTGACTTATAGCCTTCTTCATGAGGTTTTCAATGGCTGATTGTTTCGAGATTGCTTTGGGGGTGAGTTGCCACATCTTTCTCCCTTTTTTTTGCAGTGCTGGGGATGGAACCCGGGACATCAGAGAGTGTGGAGCAGCACTCTACCAACTGAGCTCCTGGGACACTGTATAGGAGCCAAATTCTTTTAACCTATGGGGAAAGTCCTTTTGGTTTATTGGCCACATGGGGTCACTGATGCTGGATGGTGTGAAAGACAGAGGGAAGTACAAGATAGCAGAAGAAAATAGAAAGAAAGATTTGGACTTGAAACGTATCTGCCCCTGTTCTTTCTGCTGGCAGCTGTCATCCCTTCTTTGATAATCAGTCTAGCGATGACTGTATCATTAGTTTTTGTTGTTGTTGTTAGGTGCTGTCGAGTCGTGTCCAACTCATAGCAACCCTTAGAGAGTTTTCAATGGCTGATTGTTTCGGGATTGCCTCGGGAGTGAGTTGCCATGTCCTTCTCCAATTTCTGTGGTGCTGGGAATCGAACTTGGGACCTCAGACTGTAGAGCAGCACTCTGCCAACTGTGCTAAATCCCAGCTCGTATCATTAGTACCATGTATTAATTTCTTCTATGATCACATCCAAGAAAATGGAGGGAGGTGTCAGAACATAGCAGATTTTTCTGTGTGACTCGGCAGCAGTGTATCTGAAAAGATTACAAGTTAGGTCTGTTATGAGCTCAGAGTGCATCAACGATGGAGGCAAGAGTTTACGTATGAGACGCCGGGACCAGGCTGGAGGAAGCCCAGAGCAGCCAGAGGGGCTCAGGGCAGGAGGGCTAAAGGAACTGGGGTGTTTATCTTAGAGAACATTCAGAGGGACCATGAGCATGGTCTTCCAGTAAGACAGGACTCTCCAAGTGGGAGAGGCACCACATGTTCCTGGACCCTCAGTCAGGCTTGGGGTGAGGATGACAACCCGGTGGAAGGATTTCCTACACTCAGAGCTGTTCAAAGATATTGAGCAGGGAGCTGCCTCTGGGCCCCCTTACCTCATCCCGATTTGCATGTGATCAGCTCAGACACTTATTGACACCAACCCTGGGGTATGGTGAGCACCAGCTGGGGATATTGTCTGTAATCCTTCTATCCCCAGTTTGCCTCAGTCAGATAACTTAGTTTTCCTGCTTCCTTTAAAACATTTTACCATATCTATTGATACACCCATTCAACTTTTGGGAGACTGTATCATAGAAATGAAAATGAAAGTACTGCAGGATCTATGCACAAGAATGTGCATATCATAGCATATTTGAATTGCAGAAATGTAAACACAACCTGAATGACAATTAAATGGAAATAGTTGAGTAAATTCTGGTTTATCCAAATAGCATGAACTATTGTACTATTTATGGGAGAAGGCTGTGGCAATCCACTTCCAAGGCAATCCCAAAGCAATCAGCCATTGAAAACTCTATAAGGGTTGCTGAGTTGGACACAACTCCATGGCATCTAACAACAACATTGTACTCTTATATATAGCAGATTAAAGGTATGTCTACCATCATAGAGGGATGGCCAGGATATAGAGTTAAGTGAGAAAAACAAGAGAACCATGTAATGTGATTTCATTTTGAGAGAATAAATTTTAAAAATTCATCCCTAAACATAATCATATTGGCATGCATTTGTGTGAAATGGTAAAGGGGGTGGGAAAGTATAGATGAAATTATTAATGGCAGTAGGACAGATGAGGTATGATGGGAACCTGAGAGATAGCAGGGGCAGGAACAGAGAAAAAGTAAAGGGAAGGGAAGGAGGAAGGGCTGTCTATCTATTTATCTATCTATCATCCATCATCTTTCTATTTATTATCTATCGATGTATCTATCTATCTTCATTGGTTGTATTCAAACAGATATTAATTTTGAGGACAAATGGTGCTGGGAAAATTGGATTTCCATCTGCAGAAAAATGAAAACAGACCCATACCTCTTAATTTGCACAAGAGTCAATCAAAATGGGTAAGAGACTTCAACATAAAACCAGAAACCTTGAAACTACTAGAAGAAAAGATAGGAAACATGCTCCAACACATAGACATAGGAAAGTATTTCCTTAACAAGACTCAAATCACTCAGGAAATCTCACCAAGAATTGACAAATGGGACTACATGAAATTAAAAAGCTGCTGTACAGCAAAGGAAACAATCAACAAAGTTAGGGAAGAGCCTATTGAATGGGAGAAAATTTCCGCATCCTACACATTCAACAGAGGATTAATTTATAGAATTTACAAAGAACTCGAGAAAGCAACTCCTAAGACAACAAATGATCCAATACACAAGTGGGCAAAGGAACCGAACAGATAGTTCTTAAATGAAGAAGTTCAAAAGGCCCTGAAACACATGAAAAACTGCTCAATATATCTAGCCATTAGGGAAAGGCAAATCAAAACAACTCTGAGATTCCACCTTACTCCAGTAAGAATGGTCAAGATCAGTAAAACAAATAAAAACAAATGCTGACAAGGTTGAGGAGAAAAAGGAACCCTTTTATACTGCTGATGGGGCTGTAAATTGGTTCAACCACTTTGGAAATCAATATGGAGATACTTCAGAAAACTAAAATTAGAACTGCTATACGACCCAGCTATACCATTCCTGGGAATGTATCCAAAGGGAGACAAGTCATCATACCACATCTGCATCTCCATATTTAATGCAGCACTCTTCACAGTAGCAAGGATATGGAAACAACAAATATGCCCATCAACAGAAGAATGGATATAAAAATTATGATACATATACACAACGGAATATTACTCAACAATAAAAAAGAATGAAATAATATCATTTGTAGTAAAATGGATGGAACTGGAGAATATCATCTTAAGTGAATGAATACAGGCTGAAAAGAGAAATACCATATATTCTCACTCATATGAGGGACCTGAATCTTACTTAAAGGAAGGAAAAAACTATACATAAGTAGATATATAAAAATGCACAATTAAATTTAGCAAAGAAGGGAAAATATAAAGAGTAGAAAGGAGGAGGGAAGGGCCCAGCCAAGGGAAGCAAAGGTTGTGGAAGGTGGGAAGAGGGGGAGAAACAATGTAAAGAGATAAAGGGGGAGAGGATAATCTCAGTGTAAACAATGCAGCCTCATGAGTACATGGGAAAAATGGAGCAATATAACCCACATATGCATACAAATTTTACTACATATTAGTTAAGAGTTTCCATAAACTTTGGAAGTTGGTGAAATTGTAACCAAAAGTGATGTAATAGCTGCCTAATGCATGAAGCAAATGCTGTATTACTCTGTACCCCACCAACATTTACCAATAAAGGGAAAAATATATATAAAAGAGATAAAATGAGAAAATTCTTTTCTTCTTACATATTAATCTTATCTTTCATTCTGCCCGTCTTTTTAAAAAATGGTATATTAAAGACAATCTAGAAGTTTTAAAATGAAGTCATTAGTTTTAATCATTTGAAGATGGTGTTTGAAAAAAATCTAGGGATTGTTTAAAGGTATACTATTTTGAGTTAAAAACTTGATTTTCAGATATGAAAGATAAATGACTTGAGAATCACTTGCATTTTTCTACGTTTCTTTGCTATATGAAGATGTGCTTTTTTTCCTTCTGTTTAAGGAAAATGTTTTTTAAATCTTTGGAGCACAGGATTAAGCTAGGAACACCAATTCAGTAGGAAATTTGCTGGTAGGGAAGGAGGGCAAGATGAGGAGAGCTCTACTTCTGTGTGTGTGTGCGAGAGAGAGAGACAGAGACAGAGAGAGAGAGAGAGAGAGAGAGAGAGAGAGAGAGGGGAGAGGGAGAAAGGAAGAAAGAAGAAGAGAAGAGAGAGGAGAGAGGATAGAGAGAGGAGGAGGAGAAAGGAAGAGAGGGAGGAAGAGAAAGGGAGAAAGATCGCAATTTTTCTCTACTGAGATAGAAAAATGCTGGTCTTGTGATTTTAATGCTATCTAATTATTTGTAATTACTTTCTATATTAAATTTTCTTCATTATACATTCATGTTTGAAGCTGATGATTCTTTGTACAAAAATAATTGATCTATATCCAGAATAGCCCAGACATTGTGGAGTTGGCTGGTGACTTAACCTCTGCTTATCTTAAAAGAGGAGTTGGGGAAGAAGACGATCTCTTTCATCCTCATGTTTGGGTATAAACTCAGAGCTGATCCCAAGTAGCTATAGTGATTAATACATTGGCAAATGAGCAAGTGTGTCAGGCCTGTGGAATAGTAATACTAGCTATAATGTTCCCTTGGCTTTTAGATACTCATTTTATATGTCAGCTGAAATCTGAATGTGTTTTACTTTACTTGCATGCATTTATTAGGGTAATTATGCAAGTCAGCTATGGGCTTATAATTAGAGATGGAATTCCTGTAGAATTCTGTTAGCTGAGTTCTAGATGTTTGATACGATTAGAACATTCCAGAATCATCAACCTCAACTAGAATCGTAGCGTACATAGTACTATCTTGATTCAGAAAAACTAGGAAATTATAACTGTGTTGATTTTCATATAGCCTCATACACAAGTAATAAAAATCTACCAAGAAGGACCCAGGCATGGCTGACTTTGTTTTTTTAAGCTTCAATTTTAATTCAAAGGCAACATCATTTTGAGAAAACTGGTCATGTATAGTGACATTTTTCCACCCCATGGGCTAAAGATCTTTCATGGACCCACAAACCTGGTGCTTATGGGCAATTTGTCTGTCACAAGTGGGTGGGAAGAACTGGAGGAGAAAATGTCTTTGGAACTGTGGCCTGGTGAGAATGGAGGCACGAGGGGCTGTGGTGTGGAAAACAGACTCACTGACGCGGCTGCTCACATCCTGTGTCTGCTCTGGACGTCCTGCCAAGCATTTCCATCAAGTTTTGTGTCACTTTCACTTTGTGTTCTTGGGCATCCTATCAGCTTCTTCCCGAAAATCACCACCCTCCCTGGCGAGTCTGCGTCCTCCCGCCGAGTCCCTTCTGTGTTTGAGTCCGTGGTCTCCTGCTGCTTATCTCATGCCTTTTCTTTATGATGTTTCAGCTCATCCACCATACACCATGTGCTTTAGAGTGAAATTCTACCCACACGAGCCCCTGAAGATTAAAGAAGAGCTCACCAGGTATTTTTCATTTGTTTGTATGTTTAACCTGCCCCTTTAGCCAGCCAGGGCCACGCTGTCTTGCAGGCTAGACGTCCTCTTGTGTAGATTAAAACTTCTTGAGGAAGCAGGTGCTGAAGTCAGCATTTTGGCTTGGAACACTTCTCCTACTCTCAATTGTCTTTGGATTTTTTTTTTTTTAAGACAATTGTCATTGGGAGTGTAATTAGCTGCACAAAACAGCAGTGTTTATGAAGGGGAAGTGTTCTCTGAAAACATTTCACAGTGGGGTGCTAAAAATAAGTAGAAGACGAATGTCTTTAGGATGTGGACAGATTCAGAGCTGGTGTAGCCTGAGCCTGTCTTTTGGATCTAAGCTTTTCTGTGAGGGACAAGATCATTCCACGGAGTAGTGGTAGTCATTCAGCTTTCTGCTTGCTAAATGATGACCATGGGGCAGGTAGGTTCTCTTCACTTGTAGACTCTTCTCAGCACCTCTCTAAATTTTCCATGCCTTGGACCTTCTCCGTTTCATTTCCCTCTGCTAATGCTGAATTCATTCAATCCCCCTTCTGGCGGTCTTGCTTCCCTCAATAATCTTGGCAAATATTGTCAAGCAGGACTCAGGGCTGACCACCTTCCTGGTGGACAGAGTAGTTGTGCACTTAGTTTTTGTGAGGCTGTGATTCAGTGACCCCCAAAATCACCATGTATAGTCATTTTTCAAAATGATCTGCTTTGGTGCAGGTGCCATTGCAAAGCAGATGCAAATTACCCTGATCGTTGGCAAAGGGAGGTTTGGGTCTTGGAGATGTTGCTTACGTCTTACCCAGATTCTCTGCTAATACTTGACCAGAGTGGCGCTAAGGCAGCTTTGGAAGGGAGCAAACGGTTCTTTTTCTATTATTAGTTTGCCAAGAGCCATTTAGTGAGGATTGTGCTGGGGGTGGAGAGATAGGGAAGGAGGCTCTGTGTGTGGAAAGAAGGGAGAATAGATAGCAGATGTTGTAAGTGGTGGTGGTTATTTTGCACTCTGGCCTGCTTTCTTTCTTATTGAGGTAAAATTCATATAACCTAAATTAATTTCACTAGTACACTCACAGTGGTGGCTATCCATGATCACTATCTGGCTCCAGAACAGTTTCATCACTCCAGAAGAAACCCCAATCCAACAGCTCACACTCTCCATTCTCCCTGTCCTAACCCCTGGCAACACTAATCTACTTTTGGTCTCTATAGATTTGCCTGTTCTGAACATTTCATATCAATGGCATAACAATATATGGCCTTGACTAGCTTTTGACTTAAAAATTTACTTGTGTGATAATTTTTAAAAAGATTTTTCGAGACAGGGTCTCATTATGCAGCCCAAGCTGACTTGGAACTCTTGATCCTCTTGCCTCAGCCTCCTGAGTGCTGGATTACAGGTGTGAGACACCATGCCTGGGTTATTTGCTAAATACTGCCTGAATTGTCAGTAGGGAAGGGCTAAATGAGCTACCCAAATAAAAAAAACAAACCAATGCCTCACTTTTGTCATTTTTTTTAAATAATCTTGTCTAGAGGATAAAAATTGACTATATGTATAATATAAAGAATATTTTATTGTTGAGAAAAGTCCCATTTGAGAGTAAAAGAAGGCAAAGTTTTAGTTAACAACCCTAGGTGAGCCCCTCATAATTTTGGTAGTATTTTCCTGCTTTTGACTGAATAGCTCAGGGGTGAATAGTGAAGCATTGTGAACATTTGTGTGTTTCCAAAGGAAATTAAAGAGGGATCCCTGCCTTTGCACAGGTAGAAATGATTTCTTGTATATCTATTTAATGAGATACTTAGAGTACACATATATGATGTGTGTGTGTGTGTGTGTGTGTGTGTGTGTGTGTGTGTGTGTGTGTGTGGTGAGATCTAATATTAGTCAACTCAGTTCTTAGAATTCCAAACTAGTTTAGAAACTGTGGAATGCCCTAGGAACTTATGGTTTAAACCCTTGTCTTGAAGCATTTAACTTTTCTTGGATAGCAAGTTGTTATGTTTTTGTAAGATTAACCTAGAATTTGAGAAGGATTTAACGTTTGAGAAGTTAAGATCACATTCATGGGGCACCATGCTTATGAGTAAAGGAATATTTTCTTACGCAACTTTTATTGGTAGTCTTCAGTGTTCCACTTACTGGGTCTCGTCAGGACTTTTCCTCACATGCATTCATTGTACGTTGCTCGAGTCCCTTCTGCCCTGCCCTCTCATGACCCCTGCCCCATCTCCTTTTTCTTTTCTCCCATTGCACTTTCTTTTTTCCTCCTCCCCTTTTAGGCCACTTCTGCCTTCATGACGTATATGTTTTAATAATGAATACTTATTGAAGTCTAACATCCACAAATGAGAGAAAACATGTGATGTTTATTTTTCTGAGCAACAAAATATTAAGAAAAAGACAGATTTAAAAGGGTAAAGCCACAAAGATATTCATAAAATGGGATTTAAAATAATTTTTTCACCCTCCCTTTCTCTCTCCACTTGAGGAATCATCTTACACTTCTTTAGATTTCTGGACTTTGTAAATGCTATATGCAATTGAATGTAACCAAAAGTATGTTGGTTTTAATTCTTGTAGTGAGAGTCATCTTTAAATTCATGTTAGGTAGAGAAGCAATATCATTAATGGCAGCACAATAATCTGTGCCCTGGATCCTCTTATGTTTTGATTGCTTAATCCTTTCATGCAGGAAGATGCATTATTTTCTGATCGCTCTTACACATTTAAAAATGAACATCCCAAACTTGGAGCCATTGTAAGGCCCAGTGGATTATGTCAGACCCACAATAATCTCTGATTATCTCCAGAGATTACTGGTACGAGCAAAAACCCGCCCTGTGACGTTATGAAAGCTGATTTTCTTTTCTCAGGAAGCTTTCATCAGACCTGATTTCTGAGTTATGGGATTCTCATTCATCAGTAAGTAGTCACTTAAAACTATTCTTCACTACCAAGTTCTTCAAAAATTGAAATTGAATGTTTCCATGTTCCATGCATACACTTAACATAAGAAAAGAAACCTCATGGCATTTGGCCTAGTTTACAATCCTTAAAGGAAAGATTTGATCATTTCAAATGTTTGTGTGACCTTGGTATTCTGAATGATCTAAGGCCATGGCCTTCGTAGTGAGGTCCCCAGACCAGCAACATCAGCGTTACCTGGGAATTTGTTTTTATGTGTAGATTCTTAGTCCCTGCAGTAGACTTACTGAATCTGAAACTCAAGGACTGGAGCCAAGCTATCTGTATTTTCATAACCCTTCTAGGTAATTCTAAACTAAGCCAACATTTGAGAGCCAAATTTGGATTTTCAAAAGCCTTAGTTTGTTTGGGCATATATTATGATTCAGTAGCTTTTAGTGTGGTCCCAAGGAGATCTAATTCCAGAACATTTTCATTATTCAGGTAGGAAGCCTGGTACCCAAGCAATCATCCTATTTTCTCCACTCTCCTCTGCCCTTGGAAACCACTAATCTTCTTTTCGGTCTTTATATGTTTGTCTGTCCTAGATAACTGTCTTGAACATTTCATATAAATGGAACCATAGATTATGGGACATTTTTGTGTCTGGCTTTCTTTCATGTAGCAAGATATTTTCAAGATTTACCAATATTGCAGCATCTATCAGTACTTCATTTATGGTTATGGCTGAATAGTATTCCATTGTATGGATACATCACATTTGCTGTATCCATTCATCAAATGGTGGACATTTGGATTGTTTCTACTTTTTAGCTATAATGAATAATGCTACCATGAACACTCATGTACCAGTCCAGGAGAGGGCCCAGATTCTGATCTAATTGGGCCTGGGGCAGGGTACAAGGGCACATGACATGGATATTTTCTAAGAACTCCCTCTAACGGTTCTAATGTGCAGTCAGGGCTGAGAACCATGGGTTTTGAACTTTATTATTCAAAGTGTGGTATGACCTGAAGCAATGCATCACCTGGGAGCTATCAGAATGTGGAATCTCATCCTCACCCAGGCCCTACTAAATTAGAATCCACATGTTTATGAAACCTTTAGGTAGCTCATGTGCTCATTCAAGTTGGGAGGCATTAGTTTAGGGAGCTAGTCTGGGTTCTTACCTACCAAGGGCAATGTTGTTCCTTTGACCAAGTGGGCACCAAACAATAAGAAATTTATGGATTTTATCCTCTGCATGCAATTCCATGTTAAAATGAGAGTGAGGGTGCCACCTGAGCCTGCTGTGTCCCTGAAGCCTGGGAAGGTGTACGTCATGAAGCAGGAGAGAGGAGGATCCATGGAGTGAACACACATGTGGGCTACTGAGTGCTCTCATGTGGCTAGGGTGACTTCAGTGAGCCAGAGGCCAGCAGTGGTGAGCTCTGATGCCCCTAGGACTGGCAGAATCTCTGGGACCCTAGCACGTTAATCTCCCTCTCTGAGCCTCCATTTCTTTGCCTTTCAAATGGACTCTCTATATGCTGCTCCTTGTAAGGCTGAGTGAAGATCAAACTACCTGATCACTGGAGGTGTGGATTAGTCAGTGTTCTGAAAAGCAGCCAACAAGATCTGTGTGCGGGCACATGAGATGTGATAAAAAATATGGTGGATATTTAGATTAAAAGTTTGTTACAGTAAAAGGAATATTGGCATAAATTTCCCTGAAAATACTCCTCCTGGCTTTGAATACATTTGTCTCATTGTTCTTGTCACTTTCTGAAGCTCCATGTCACACACATGGCTTCTGGTACAGCAATTTCTGTCAAATAAACATTGCAGTATATCCGCACCCATTTTATTTACCAGATCTGGCACCGTGCAAGTTTTGGCTTGTCCCCAAGTCAAAATGACCATGAATGGTAAATGACTTGAATGGATTCAGGACATGAAGGCAGCCAGGACGGTGCAACTAAAGACTCTCATGAAAGAGGACTTCCAGAACTGCTTCAGAAAGTGTGTTTGAAGCCAGGCGGTGTTTTGAGGGGGGCTTAATGACAATGTGTCTTTCATTGTAACAAATTTTTAAAAAATGTAAACTCACTATATCTTTTGATTGCAACATATATCTATATAAGTGTACAAATACATATATATATGAAGGACCTGGCAGCCCATTCCAAAACAATCCTGAAACAATCAGCCACTGAAAACCCTGTGAATAGCAGAGAAGCACTGACATGACATAGTGCCAGGCATGGCACAGTGTCGAGGAATGTTTCATTCTGTTGTACATAGGGTCACTATGAGTTGGACCTGACTCAACTGCACTTGACAACAACAAATAGACACACACACACACACACACACACACACACATATACACATACACACATTCATACATGTACATATTTACATACATATATATATAGCCATACCACCCTGACATCAGATCCTTCTGATCTTGGAAGCTAAACAGGGTCGGGCCTTGTTAGTCCTTGGATGGAAGACTGTCTGGGAATACGAGGTGATGTAGGCTTGGGAGAAGGACCCGGGAGCCCATTCCAGAAACAATCTGCCATTGAAAACCCCGCGAATAGCAGAAAAACACTGACAATAGTGCCAGGTATGACACAGTGTTAGGTAATGTTTCATTCTGTTGTACACAGTGTTGCTATGAGTCGGACCCGATTTGACAGCACCTAACAACAACAACAGTGGTTTTCGAAACAATTTGTCACAACACTTAAAATTCAGAGTTTTACTTATAAATCCAATCTCCTTGATTTTTCCCCAAACTGGACACATCCCTTCTGGTTTTCTCTGAGGCACCATGAGGTGCGGTGGAGCAGAGTGGTCGCTGGCCCCATCATAGGCAGCCCCACTTTCCCCTCTGCCTCCCTGGCCCCCTTCCCCTGCCCGTTTCCCTGGCCACATGTTTGTCTGGCCTCTGCAGACATCTGGGCTGCCACCCCTGGAATAGGGTGAGGACTCCACGTGGCGGACAGATCCAGCTGTGGACCGGCTGGCTCTCCAGCCTTATCGGACTGATTGCTGTGAGGCTGTCTGCCTCTGAGAAATGAGGGGCTGGTGGTGTTTTACTGACTCTGGTTCCTGAATCTCCACTTTAGACAGAATGCGGGTAGCAGGTACCTGAGATGTGGAGATGATGCTGGTGGCCCTGGTTGTCCCTATGTGGGGAGCCGTGGCTGCTAGGCTTGTGGTCTGCCCCCCACCCCCTGCCCCATTCTTCTCCTATCTCTGAAAAGGCTGAGCCCACCTAGCTACTGCAGTCAAGATCTGTTGGGCCACAGGCTCTCTGGGTTTTCTCCACTCCTAAGCCCGTCTCGGCTTCCCTCCGCCTGCTCTAGTCCAGTGAGCTCAGCTTTTCTCAGTTTTCCCCTGAGCTTCGTGGGGCTCCAGCCATCCAGGTGGTCAATCCCACTTCTCTGGGGCTTCAGCCAAAACTCAGGGCGACTATTTGTCCTTTTGTTTTGCAGGTACCTTTTGTATTTGCAAATTAAAAGAGATATTTTTCATGGTCGACTGCTGTGCTCCTTTTCCGATGCTGCCTACCTGGGTGCCTGTATTGTTCAAGGTGAGTTTGGCCCCGGGGTTGCCCATCCCCACCACTGCACCTCCCTCTCACCATGGGGCCCATCTTGCCTGTGTCTGTGACTGGAGGCCAGGGGACAGTGTAATTAGCAATACAGCCTTGACTCACCTTCTTCCAGGCCACTGAGGTCTTGGTGGAGGGCCGGCTGCGATGTTCTTAGAGGCCTCTGCAAATGCAAAGTGTTCTTCAGGGCCTCAAAGTGGAGCTGAGAGTCTCGAAGGGGCTGGGCTGGGTCATTTTGATGAAGTCCTGTGGGTGTTCTATGGTCTGAGCTCCACCTGCCAGGTGGGGCGACTAATGGGCATTTTGAGGGGGACCTTGTCCAGGCAGTGGGTTACAAACAATGAGGCCATTCCTGGAGCATTTTCATATGTGTGTGAGTGTGTGTGTGTGTGTGTGTGTGTGTGTGTGTGTGTGTGAGTGTGTGAGCGTGCACAGATGTGGTGTGTCTAATTCTCCAGCTTTTCTAGCTGTGTAACAAGGTGAGGGTCCCAGTTTCCCCATCTGCTGTACCTCCATTTGAATCTTGCTTCCCCTCTCTGGCTTATTTTACCCTAGACAAATGACTTGAGTTCTTGGATCTTCAGTGTCTTCAGACATTAGCTGGGTGGTCAGACCTCTGCCCAGCAGGGATTTCATGAGCCCACTCTGCACCAGGTCGTGAGATTGTGGGCCCAGCCAGGGTGGCTGCTGTTCTTTTAGGGTTGGACGAGCCCTAGGAGATGGGGACAGGGGGAACAGTGAATGCACCAAACTGGTTTGGCTTCTGGATGCCTCCACCTTGTAAGGACAGTGTTTGAGGGGAGGTGGCCTCCAGGATTGCGCCCAGCACCTAAGTGAAGAGTGGCTCGGCCGTTCTGTCTTCCCACGCTTGTTGCAAAGCAGCTAGCTGCAGAGGGGCCCTGAAGATGCAGGCGTTTGCAGCATGAATGCCAATGATACTGTGTGTGAGAGAGGAGGAGAGGCAGCCAGGGAAGAGGGAGGGACGAGGGAGAGATGACTGAGGGACTGTCAGTTTTACAATGTGTCTGGAAGGAACAAATGAACATGTGATGGGCCATAAGCTGCTTCCAGGGGACAGTCTCGTGCCTATCACAGTGTCAAGCTTCATTCACTGCTTGAGAGAAACTTGTCCTCCGGGGAGAACCCACTGCAGCCCCCCCTGTTCCATGGGCTGCCCTGTGCTGTGGAATGGCCCCTTCCACCTATGCCCAGTGTGTTTGGTCTCTGCGAACTCTGCAGCGGGCATTCGCACGGCTTCCCCTCTTGGGAGTGACCTAGCGCTACATAGCAGACCTTGGTGAAGGTGTTCAGCCCTGGGGAAATTCCAGTTTAAGCTGATCAGAGCTCCTTGGTACTGCGAGGGGAGGCAGTCCTCTGGGGTCCAAGATGAGTCCTTGCTTCTGAGAGCCGCCTCCCTTCCCCCAGAGGGAAGCATGCTCAACTCCAGGCTCTCATCCTTCATGGCGAGGGCAGCCCATCCCTCCTTAGCCTGCTCTGTCCCAGGGGTGGGAAAAGGGAATCGATACCAATCTGAGCAACAGAGCAGCATGTGAGGCCCTCAGAATGCATTTAGGCCTCAGAGAATTATTGTCGATTCTCCACGGGCAAGCTCAGTATGGATCTGGAACAGAAAGCTCTACGTCCTGTTTTGAGTTCAAAATGAAGCCACTATGGCTCCATGCAGGCCAACAGGGCCCTATTTCATCCCTCATTGCCATTATCACTGACCGTACACACACATGCTGTGGAGAAAGTAGAAATAGAAATGGACCGGCAAACCTCGGAAGGAGTTTTTTCCTTAAGTGCAGTGTCTGTGGGTCATTTGTAGCAAGTCCAGTGAAGGCTGGGCTCTTGCAGTTGTTTGGTGCTCAGGGTGGACACTTAAGCAGCTCTGAAGCTCATTTTAAAAATGTGGGTGAAGATGGGCTCTGCCCGAGCTGCTTGCTCCCACTGAGTGACAAGGAAGGTGGGGCCCCTGATGGGAAAGGGCCAGGTCACTTGGTATCCCATCGTGTTCTCTGCTGGCACCTCGTAAGGAGAGTTAAGTCTCAGCATTTTCTGCCTGCATATAAAAGCAGCCAGGGATCCAGAGTTCTGCTACCGGTTGTTAAGGAATCCAGTGAACATATTTAGTAGAGCAGAATGAATTTTCTTGAATAACACAACTCACGAAACACATACCCCAAATCCTTGGGGCCTGTTTATATCCTCTCTCGGTAAAAACTTCTTTCCTGTTCATTCTCTAAAACAGCACCATGGGGGGACTGAATGTGTGTGTCTCTCAGCCTGGTGTGCCCAGCCCCGTGGATGCTCCGGCTCCTGCTAGGCATCCAGGCCTTCGTGCAGCTGTCCCTTCCGCGGCGATGTCTTCCTGGTCACTTCATCTGAAGCAGCCTTTTCTCCTGTGCATCATTCTTTCTCTCACCCCCGTTCTGTTTGTTTTCTTGTAAGGACATGGATCTGAAATCCTCTCGCTGAGTTGTTTCTGAGCTTATTGTGCGATAAGTAACTTGTGAAGGGAAAACATGATTTTGCCTCAGTTTCAGAAGTTCCCGTCCATGGTGGATTTGCCCTGCAGTCTTCGGGCTTCTGGTGAGGCAGCACGTGGTGGTGGAGCATGTGGCAGAGCAAACTGGCTGACATCACAAGCCAGGGAGAAAAGGGAAGAAGGAAGAGACTGAGGTCTCAGAATCCCCTTTGGCCGATTCGGTGACAAAGACCTCCCGCCAGGCCCACCTCTTACGGTTTCCACCAGCTCCCAGTGACGTGAAGCTGAAGACCACGTGTGTAGCACCTGTGTTCCAGATCGCAGGTGGACTCTGACTCCACGGACGGGGAGGCAGCCCTGTCTGCCTGGCTCATCCTGTAAGGCTGTACCTGCCTTCCTCATGCTGCCTTCCTATGTCTGGCACACAAGAGCTTCTCCATGGAATCTGACGGATGAGTCAGGACACTTGCCTCGACTGCTCTGGTGATGTGTTCCCTCCGTCAGTGGGAAAGACGGGCTGTCTGTCTGTCAGGAAGTCACTCCCCACCTCATCCATATAAGGGTTCAGTGTTTTCCAAACTCTTTTTATTCTTTTTTTTTTTTTTTTTTTTGCGGTACTGGGGGTTGAACTGAGGGCCTCGCGCCTGCATGCTTTGCAAGTGCTGGACCACTGAGCTGCACCCTCAGACCAGTTTTTCACTTTTTTGAGACAGGGTCTTGCTAAGTTACATAGACTGCCACTGGTCTCGAACTTGCGATCCTCCTGCCTCTGCCTCCTGAGCCACTGGGATTACAGGCATGCACCACAGCGGCCGGCCCATGTTTTCCAAACTCTTAATGAACAGCAGCTGAGAGGCAGACACTGCAGGGTGACATCCTTGTGGGAAGACAGACACAAAGAGACCATTGTGATAAGTAGTAATGACTAAATGGTGGGATGCACAGCTCAGGTCCCTGCGACAGAAGGAGCCCCAGGACAGCCCTGGCCCAGGTTCTGACAGAGCAGACCTGAGAACTATGATGTCCCATGTCTGGAGTTCTTTGGAGTGTACGCTCTCCCAACCAGGGCAAGTGACTTTGTCCTTTGGCCTAACCATCACCTGATCTTACTCAAACTTCTTCTTCAAATTCTTTGGATTTTTCTGGAAGTTAAATTGTCTTTGGAAAGTGCTAAAGCCTGTTTGAAACCGCAGGCCGTCCAGTGTGCTACATGCTACCTGTTACACTCAGAGTTGTGTAGGAAAAAGACCCACGAGCTGCTTTCTCCTCCCAGTATGAAGAGTTAGAAGTCTTTATTCACAAAAGTCTGCTGTAAGAGAGGAGAGAGTAGGGCTGTGATGGCAGAGGCAACTTTATCTGCACTCCTTGGCATTTCTTCCCCAGGTGTTCTGGCATTTGCCAGGCTAATTATTTGGAATGTTTAGCAGTGCAAGTCCCTTGTACCTCACAAGTTTTCCTGGAAACAGTAATGCTCCCCCAGACAAGCC